>VDFB02339476.1:0-13028 GCA_007258455.2 Sequoia sempervirens | reverse complement strand
AAAAAGACAAAAAGAAGATCTCGGAGAAGTGAAAGTTCTGGGGATGAGTTGGAAGCAAACTTAACTAGGAAACTTAAGAAAGGTACCTCGCATACAAAAGGCATAAGCTACCTCTTAAATGTTTTAGATGTGGAAATATTTGTGACTTAGCAACAAAGTCTCCAGAAAAAAGGATCAATAAGAAGGCCTATTATGTTAATAAAAATGCTAGTATTTCAGATGATGAATCAGATCATGACGACTATTTTTTTTTGGTGGAAAAGGATGAACCTAGATTTGATATCTCTAATATTTGTCTAAAATGTAATGATAACATTCAAGCTACATTATATGCTAAAATAAATAGACATGAATGACTGATTGATAGTGGATGTTTCAATCATATCATTGGTTATAAAACTAAGTTTATGAAGCTTCAGAAATATGATTGAGGTTATGTTAGATTTGGAGATGATAAAATGACATAGATTGTTGAAATTGGTTCTATTACCTTTGATGGAAAACATAACACTAATGATGCTTAATATGTGAAGGGTTTATATCATAATATTTTGAGTGTTGGATAGATGTGCAAAAATGGCTATAATGTGGTGTTTTAAGATGATGAATGTGAGATCCAAAGGAGATCAAAACTGTTATTGCAGCTAGAAAATGAACAAGTTGGAATATGTATCAACTAGAGAGAGCTACAAAGAGATGCTTATTATCTCAGTCCAATGAAAGTTGGCTCTAGCACCGAATTATGTGTCACATCAACTTTGAAAATTTGGTAAGAATAAATTCAAAAAGAGCAGTTAAATATTTTACAAGACTAACCAAACTAGACAACACTATCTGCAAAGGATGTCAATAAGGAAAGCAGACCAGAGAAATGTTCCAAAGTAAAGAAGAATCATCTACCGGTTTGTTAGACCTTGTACACACTGACCTATGTGGTCCAACCAAAACAAGAAGCTTACAAGATGAGAGATATTTCATGCTTTTAATAGATGATTATTCTAGATTAACCTGGGTTGCATTTTTAAGAGAAAAATTAGAGGCTTTAGAGAAATTCAATATTTTCAAGGCAAGAGTTGATAATGAAGTTGATAGGAGAATCATTTTTTTAAGATTTGATAGAGGAGGATAGTTTACTTCTAATGAATTTAACAAATTCTATGATGAATATGGCATTAAAAGACAATTATCTACCCCTAGAACACTACAATAGAATGTTGTAGTGGAAAGAATGAACCAGACAGATCAAGAAGTAGCTAGAACAATGATCAAGGAAGTAGGTTTACCAGATGTCTACTAGAGAGAAGTGACATACACAATAATATACACTCTTAACAAAGTACTATTCTAGAGGAAATATGAAAGGACATCATATGAGCTATGGCATGGAAGAGCTCCCATAGTAAAGAACTTCAAAATGTTTGGAAGAAAATGCTACATCTAGAGAGATGAGGAAAATCTTAGAAAGTTTGATAGTAGAGCTAATGAAGGATTATTGTTAGGTTAATATACAAGAAGTAAAGTGTACCAGTGTTACAACAAGAGATTGAATAAGATAGTTGAAAGTGCACATGTGAAATTACATGAAGATATTCAAATAAATCCTGATAGGAATATTGAATATGAATCAAATGACTTAGATGACAAAGGAAAAAAGGATATGAAAGAAGAAGAAGAGACAAAGGAGGCTCTGAAAACTATAACTAAAACCCCAAGGGATGTATAGAGAAACCACTCAGAAAGCCAAATTATTGGAGATAAGATTAAGGGAATCATCACAAGAAGTAAAGTAGCTCAAGAACAAGTATTATTTTGTTTACTCTCATAAACTAAACTAAAGAAATCAAATGTTGTTGCAGTAAAAAGCATATTTAGATACTTGAATGGTAAAGAAGATATTGGGTTATGGTATCCAAAGGACTGAGATTTCACATTGACAACTTATACTGATGTTGATTGGGACAAATGTGTTGATAACAAGTGGAGTACAAGTGGTGGAGCTTATTTCCTTGGCTCCCAGTTGGTTGCTTGGTCAAGTAAGAAATAATATTATGTATCTTTATCTATTGTTGAAGCTAAATACATTGTGGCATGCTCATGTTGCACTTAGGTAGTATGGATGAAACAAATGTTGAAGGACACTGGCATATCATTTAATGAACCGATCTTGAATATGTGTGATAATACTAGTGTGATAAAGATTCCCAAGAATCTAGTACAACAATCCTGAATGAAACATATATCCATTAGATATCCTTTCTTGAGAGAGAAGGTATTGGAAAATGAGGTAAGACTTGAATATATACCTACAAAAGAGTAGATTGTAGATGTTTTCACAAAACCATTAAGCAAGTATCTCTAATAGAAGTTAGGGGTTATGCCCACTCCTAGTCTTCATTAATTTTCACCAGGGTGTGCATTGGTCTAGGGTATTATATGCTCACTCTTATCTCAATCAATTTTTGTTGGCTTCCTCATAGGGGGAGCATAGTATGTTTTTTAGGGAGAATTTTTACCTTTTCCTTTCATGTCAAAGGGGGAGAAGAAAAGAAGACAAGTTTGGTTTGTTTATGATGAATGTTGCCATAAATGAAAAAGGGGAAGATTGTTGGAATGTGTTGAGATGTGATACTATTGATTATTTTCATTAATGGTTGTCATTGATGTCAACATATCTTGGTTGATTGACTAAGGTTTGATTTTAATTCTTTGGTGATCCGATTGGCATGGTTCCAGATGTTGTGCTCTGAAAATTGGATAACGTGCTCTAGAACATTATTTGCATTGTAACATATATATCCTATTATGATGCAATCACAGTAGGAGGGTCTAGCTAAGGACTGTCCAACCTTGCAACCTAGGGATTACCAACTCCATGATCACATAGATATGCAACAGAATTTAACAACTAATCCAAAAAAAGATAAAAGACATTCAAGAACACCAAACACAAGATATATCCACAGAAAACCCTAACAGGGAAAAACCCAACCTTCAAAGCTCATCCACATTATATTATAATCTCAAAAAAATCACATATTCCTCACGGGCTTACAGATTCTAGGTCGTAGCCCAAGGATTACAAATAATCCATACAATAACAATTTTCCATCGACTTCTTTTTCTCCTCCACTCTCTACTCTGAGATTCATTCAGATCAAAATACCTCATCATCATGCTTCATACTTAGTACTATCGAGCACCTTGTCGATCTACCTCCCCCCTTGTGTCATAACAAATCTTCTCTCTTCTATTTATATCATCCTTCGATCATCTAACCCTTAACGTGTTGGCCTAATTACAACAGCTAATAAAATAGTGTGTCAACTCAGATAGGTCGGGCCCAAACAAGAACAAATTACAATGCAAATCATCCAAGGTCAACCACAACAAATATAAGACCCAAAAAAACATCATCGATCATGAAAACACCTTCTAAATTATTCCTTGAAGATCCACAACATGCCACAACGCCCTATCGGCCAAGAACATAGGAAACATGGACTCACAATAGAAAATCACCAATTGCAGGTACATAGATCAATGTGGACCAACAACACACAATCTGGAAACATCCAAGAGCCTTACAAACCACCATGAAAACATTTAAAACAACTTCACCTACCAGAATCACATCATCTTCCTTCTAGAACACCAACTAGAACAACCAAACAACTGTCAAAACATAGATCTTCACAACTCAATCAAACCTCCACGTAGACCTCTAAAAATTTTGGTGAATAAACTAGACACACTCTATGACAAACCTTTTAATCCACAACCTCTGATCCTTAATGCACTAAGCTATCCAACCGCATGAACTTCACTACTGTCAACTACTTCAACTTTTGAATGCTTTTGGATGCCCCTGCATCAGACTCTCAAGGTTATTTGAAAAATGAGCCTCTTCACTTTGGTCTATATTATTCAACTCCAATATTGTCTTCTCAAATGGCTTCGTTGATCTGTCCACAAGTACTTGCAACTACCTCAAGGTCGGCGTTCTATTCAAGTCCACCCTACAAAACTACCTCAAGTTCTTCTAGGTTCAACATTCTACTTGCAAGCCTTGCAATGCCTCACTGGTCAGTGGTCTGATCAAGCCTTCTCCATAAGCTACCTCAAGATCAATTCCTTCATTCACATTTACTTCATCAAACTTTCTCCTTAAGATTAATGCTTCACCTTCTTTTTGTTCCACAAGGAAATCTAATTCCTCCAAAGGTTCCCCTTCCTCAGCATAAACTAATTCAGGCTCTTCTTTATTTGCACAAACTATCTCTACATCCTTTGTTGCTTCTCTTTCACTAGATGACTGGGTATCAGGTTCTTTATGATGCTCAACACTTGATTCTTTCTTCCTCCAAACTTCTCTATGCTTTGCATAAGGTCTACCTTCTCTACATCTTGATTCCTATTTTCCTCCAACATATGAGTTCTTTCATCTATATGATCTTCTAAGCACATAAGTAACATGCTTCCATTTTGATCCATCAATCCATCCATAATCCATTTAGTTACAACCTATCATAGTCCTTCTCCCTCTCATCTTATCCCAACACATCCTCTCAGAATGATTCATTAATCCACATAACTTACAGGGATGTAGATCTCAACATACTTCCTTTTCATGTCCATGCCTATTACAATATGAACAATAAATACCTTTTCTTCTCTGATTCAAACTTGCAATAACCTTCTTACCTATGTCATATCCAAGACATTCACTCTCTGATCTCATCATTGGTTCAATATGTTCTGTAATTCCTTGGTGTTGCCTTCCCAATTATTTTCCTTCATATCCCATTCTCTACATGATTTTGAAACCAATACCATCACCAACAATAGCAAGCTTCATTACCTCGTTATCTTCAACCTCACCTTGTGAAGAAAATTTTGAAACATCACACAAATTATTAGTACCACAAGAAACATCACAAAATTCAGGCTTAGATCTGAAATTTTCATTCTCCTTCTAACATGATACAAGTGATTGCTCCAACTGATTAACGTGTTCCTTCAAACTAAATATTTCCTTCTTTTGCAAACTATTCTCCTTGTTCAAATCCTTCGAACTTTCCTCCAGGTCTATGTTCCTCTTTTTCACCTCCTTAAACAACTTGAGTCCTTCTGTAATTTCCTTTTCAAAATCCTCTAACCTATCTAGCTCTGCTTCTAGTTCTTAATTTCTCCTTCTTACATTTTTTAGTTCTTCTTCGAGAGCATGATTTTCATTTTCATCATCTTCCCAATCTTCCCCATTGAAACAAATTAGGTAAACAACTAAATCCACACTGTCTTCCTTCCCAATAGATTCACAATTAGCTAACAGACTCAAAACTATCTCTGATACCATTTGACACAGTCAAGGTAGGAGGGTCCATCTAAGGACTATCCAACCTTGCAGCCTAGGGGTTACCAACTCCATGATCACATAGATATGCAAAAAAATTTAACAGCTAATCCACAGAAAGATAAAATCCATTCAAGAACACCAGAAACAAGATATATTATGGGAAAACCCTAATAGGGAAAAACCTAGCCTTCAAAGCTCATCCACATTATATTATAATCTGAAAACACATTACATATGCCTCACAAGGTTAGATATTCTAGGTCGTAGCTCAGGGATTATAAATAATCCATACAATAACAATTTTCCATTGACTTCTTTTTTTTCTTCACACTCTCTTTACTCTGATATTATTTCATATTAGAATACCTCATCACATGTCCACCTAATTACAATGGCTAATAAAATAATGTGCCAACCTAGATAGGTCGGCCCCAAACAATAGTAACTTTCAATGCGAATCAACCAAGGTAGGCCACAACAAATCCAAGACCCAAAACAACATCCTCGATCATGCAAACACCTTCTAAATTATTCCTCAAAGATCCACAACATGCCACAAAGCCCTATCGGCCAAGAACATAGGAAACATGGCCTCACAAAAGAAAATCACCAATTGCAAGCACACAAATAAATGTGGACCAACAACACATGATCTAGAAACATCCACGAGCCTTACGAACCACTGCCGAAACATTCACAACAACTCCATCTACCACAATTGATTTATCTTCCTTCCGGAAAACCAACTAGAACAATTGAACAACTATCAAAACACAGATCTTCATAACTCAATCAAACCTCCACGCAGACCTCTAAAAAATTTTGTGAATAAACTAGGCACACTCTACAACAAACCCTTTAATCCACAACCTCTGATCATCAATGTACTGAGCTAGCCAAATTCATGAACTTCACTACTGTCAACTACTTCAATTTTTGAACGCTTCTAGATGCCCCCAGATCATATTCTTGGTCCCAGAGCTATCGTGGTAAATGTGTAGTGTGTTGATTTGAGCAAGGAGGTTATGTATGGTCCCATGTCATTCCTTTCCACTCAGAATGTTTTGTGGTGACCTAATTGAAATTGTGTTTGGTCGACTTAGGAATTTATGGAGGCATGGAATGTTATAAGTAAGAGTTGATTTTGTTTGACGAGAGCAAGTGTGGTGAATGCGGATCTGAAAATCTAAACATTGTGAAGTATGTGAAAGTACACAACATGAGGTAGTAGACAGTGATATTCTATTTGGTACCATTATTGGTGATAGTTATTTTAGTGGTGGATTCCCTTTCATCATTCTTCTGGTAATGAGCCCTTTTTTGTTGGCAGTGGGCACTTTTTGTTGGTAGTGAGCCTTTCTCTTTTTGTAGTGAACCTTTCTATCTTTGGCTATAATAGTTAGGCACTAAGCCCACCGATAGTGAGCCTTACCTATAGTGATAATTTTTTGTAGTGAACCTTTGTAAAAATCACCTTAACTAATGTTGCCTTAACTAGTGTTCTATAATTGAGAATTATCATTCTCTGTGGTTTTTCCCATCTTGGGTTTCCATGTAAATTTTGGTGTTCATTATGCATCGTGTTGTTATGTGCTTTCATGTTCATAGTTTTTTTATTATTATCTAATTGATTTAAGCTTGCTTCAGATTAATTAAGGAAGAAAAAATGTTTTAGAATAACTGATTCATCCCCCCCTCTCAATTATCCAAATTATTCAACACACCTAACCATGCAATCAATCGTAATCCATGCAATCCAATCTTGCAATCTAGCACATCATTCAAAAAATTCCTTGGCTTTGTTTCTAGCCTTGTTGTGAACCTTGTTCCTTTATTCACCTTGATATGTCTTTCTCAATCCTCATGTTGTTTCGAGATGTGTCCTTCCCACGTAAAACAACATCGTCATCATCAATCAATCCATCAATTGGCTTTCGACTTACCTTGGAGCATAGTCCTTGATTGCTTTTGGTTTGTTGTGCATGCTTGCTTGTTCTTTGTGTGTTTTATCATTTTTTGCATTTATCATGGTATTTTGCATTCTATTGTCACAAGGGCATCATGGTCTTCCATATCATGGTGTTATGGGGCATATATTTGTACTTGACCCTTTTTATCACATACTCAACACATTGTCATCCTAGTTCCTTATACCTTGGTGCATAACATCAAGTACAATATCAAATCTGGGTTGCTCATATCATTGCAGCATGATGATTCTCCATCCTCCCTCTCCATCCATATTTTCATCATCCTTCTCTGTTTTCCTCTATCCTTTTATCCTTCATCCTTTAATCCTCTCATCCATTTCGAGAGCACACTCATGTTCTTTCTACCCGCATGTCCTCTTGAGGGGGCATACCACTACCTCCTTCTCATCCTTCCTCATCATCGCTAGTGACTAGGGCATCATGCTTCTAGTACTAATCCCTTTCCTACCCACTATGTTTTATTCTTTAAAATGATGTTACTTCTCTTAATCGCAACGTCATCCCAAAGAGGGCAAATGTAGACACAAAAAATTATCACTAGGATTGTGAATTTATTAAAACCCCTTTTTCATCCTTGATAATTAAATAATCATATTTATTTAATTATTATCTAAGGTCGTAAAGTCTTCTATTAATTAAATAATCTAAATTATTTAATTAATTCATTTTATCATTCTATGTCCTCTTTTGGCTAATTAAATAAGTTTATATTTATTTAATAATGGCATTAGTAATATCTTTGATTTCTATAATTAAATAATTTTACATTAATTTAATGGGTATGTCTGAGGATCATGATGGACAAAAGTGGCGATATGATGATGGTATTTGTAGGGTATGTGGCTAATAATTTTTACCAAAGCCCGATGGAATGAAAAGGGTTTTAAAGAAGATTAGAGCTTTCCACCAATATAAATTATGCTTTACTTTGAATTTAATAAATAATTATTATTCATTTTCTATTTTAATTATACAAAGTCTGATTGATGGTGATTGAAAAAATCTATAGATTTCAAATGGTATCATTTTGGAATCAAAACATGCATCACATTCTATGCTTCACATACTATAGGATTAAAAAGAAAAATTGAATTTCATGAAGTTTTGACCAAGTTAAGGTGAGTGAGACATACAAGTTTTTATATTTTTTTAAATTTATAATAAAAATTATAATTAATTATTTACTTGGAAAAATTACAAAAATTATGAATCACATGTGAACCTTAGGTCCTCTACTTGTGTCTAAAATATTATCATTTATTGTGGTTGAAATTTTGGTCAGGAAAGACACCTACTTCTTATTTTTCCACGAAATTTAGTACTATTGCATTGAAATTTCAAATTTTGACCAAATAGATTTTTCTATTTAAAAGGCGACCTAGTAGTTTAGAAAGTACATTCAATTTTATACAAATTCTATTGTTACATATTTTTGAAATAATATAGATAACTTATTCAAATTTTTACGGCAAGTTGCCTAACTCTGATTTTTCTAAATTTTTTGCCACTTAAGGGCCTATTTTTTCTATGATGATCCTGCACATACCCTAATTATTTGTCATTTTCGACTATAAATAAATAATTATGTTAATTTTTTTAATTATTCACTTTTATCTATGTCCTGTTACAAGTTAATTAAATGACTCATCCTTTCCTTCACTTTTTGGATTAAATTTCTATTTAATCAAAAAGTTAACTTTCCTTTCCCTTTTGCATTTAAATATTGTTTATTTATTTGAAAATACAATTTCCCTCTCAAACCGAAGTGACTTTTGTAAAATTACTCAATTTCATCATTCTTTCATCAGTCTCATTTCTATCTTATCTTGGCTCATCTAATTTCATCCATTGATCAAAATAAAAATAATTTAATCTCAATCACCCATTTCACATTCAACTCTCTATAAAAGGAGGCCTATCACTATCATTTTGATATCAACATATTTTATGCTAATGTCATGCTTCTAGAATCATGAGCAACCACATTCAAATCTTCAACAAATCATCATAATATATGTAATATTTTGAGGTTTTCATGCATTTTGCTTTGATTTAAGGTATTTTATGCATACTTCTATTTCTATCCATTTTGCATGCATACATGTACAACACATTACAACACTAAACCTAGGAAAAATTAAGTTAATTTAATGACAATTATTCCCAAATTAAGTAAGGAAAAGGGATACTTTTTTCATTACTACATGGACCTAATGTGAAAAATCCTCCTAGCCATCTTGAAAGGTCGGAATCTACACCTAAAAATAGTTACCAACCCTTCAAGAAACAAAATGGGGGCATTTTACAACTTAATTCCCCTCAAGCAAATCAATAAGTTGATAACCACATGGATTCTATAGAGATGACAAATAATTTTTCCTTCGGGGATAGGAATGGAAAATTTACCCATCTACCCTTGTACACTTCCTAATATCATGTTGCGGCTTATGGAAAAGAATATTCTTCCATACCTCCTATTAGAGCTCTTGATCCTAATAAGCCATTACCTGTAGGATATAGACCAAATTCCTATTGCCATTATCATCAGCAAAATGGACATGATACATAATATTGTAAGCATCTTAAACATCTTGTGCAAGACGCCATTGATTCTAATCATCTTCTAATTGGAGGTGTGAATGATTGAGGTAATAAGTCTATATCCCCTCCCAACTAAAACTTACAAATATTTACAAATCCCATGCTGAAACATACCATTTCCTTTGTCAAAGCTAGTGAAACAAAGAAATGTATGATGAATGTTAACACAAATGATGAAAGCATAAAAGATGGAAATGTTGATGAAGCAAATAAAGTAGTGGAATTTGTTGAAGAATGAAAGGGAAAACCAATAGGTCTATGAAAAATAAAATTTCTAATGAGGAGAGTCCCAAAATTGAAGCCCAACCCAAGATTCCTAATGAAAAAATATAGCACACACCCTCACATGTCTTAAGTTGGAGAGAGGAAAGAAGATAGAGGAAGCCTAGAAAAATCCTAAGATTAAGAAACCCTTTTCTTTTAGAGATTGGCCAATATAATGTAGATCTAATGTGCCACTGATGACCAAGGAGTGGAAGGAGTTCTTGTGTGGATATCCTACCTCATCCAAGAGGTAAGATTTAGACTCAAAAGAGGATCCTAAGGAATATGCTCTATCTAATAATGAGGGAACTATGTAGAGAAAAAAGATTTTGTAAATAAGAATAAATGTAAATCCAACTTAAATATAAATAAAAGAAAAATTTTACTGAGCAAAGTCATGAAGCTTTGAAGTTTGTCTTGTGTCACATGTATCTTTTATTTTCTCTTCCTTCTTATCTTTCTTGTTATGTGCATTCTATGCAATAGCCAAAGCATAAAACCTTGTTCTTGAATGCTAAATGTGACTATGACTTATGTCAACTATGAGTCACTATGGTGACCACCAGTTAAGATGTAGGTAGTAGCAGATAGGACAATTGGCTAAGCAATAGGCTGGACCAAATATTGGAAATCCTAAACTAGCAAGAAAACCAAATGGACCATTTGCAACAAGAGGTTTGAGGAGTGAAAGATCATAATATTGAGGAGTGAAGTGCGAACCAAGGAGGATATATCTTGAGAGGATCATGATGGGCCAAAGTGGTGATATGATGGGTATGTGGCAGGGTATGTGGCTGATGACTTTATTTTTACCCAAAATTGATGAAATGAAAAGGTTTTTAAAGGAGATTCTTAGCTATCCACGAATATAAGTATGCTTTACTTTGAATTTAATAAATAATTATTATTCATTTTCTATTTGAATTATGAATAAAGTCCTAATTGATAGGCTGATTGAGAAAAATCTATAGCTTTCAAACAGTATCACATTTTTTGAATCTGAAACATGTGTCACATTCTATGCTTCACATACTATAGGATTAAAAAAAGAAAAAATAAATTTCATGAAGTTTTGACCAGATTAAGGTGGTCAGACATACGAGTTTTTATATTTTTGAAAAGTTGTAATAAAAATTCATAGTTAATTATTTACTTGGAAAAAAATTACAAAATATGCATCACATTGGGACAAGGTCATCTACTTATATATAAAGAATATTAATAAAAATATTATCATTTTATTATGGTTAGGGTTGTCGATTGATTTTCTACTTATTTTTCCTTGAAATTTAAGTACTACTACGTATTGAAATTTCAAATTTTCACCAAATAGATTTTTTTTAAATAAACCCAGTAGTTTAGAAACTAAATTAAATTTGCTACAAATTCTATTCTTACATATTTTTGAAATAATATAGATAACTTACTCAAATTTTTATGTCAAGTTTCCTAACTCTAATTTTTCTAAATTTTTCATGACTTAAGCTCCTATTTTTTCCATAATGATCTTGCACATACCTGAGAAGGGGATTGTAATTGAGGATGGATTGAGGAAAGAATAGGAAATTATCTTAAGAAAGTAACACCACCGAAGTTTGATGGAAAGGATATTAGAGATGGGGATAAGGCCTAGATCATAGAGATAGAAAAATACTTTTGTCTTCGTAACCTATCAGACTAGACCAAGATTACCTGGGCTACATAACAATTATCTGGAGAAGCAACTACTTTGTGGGATAACGAGAAGGCTAAAGGAAGACCCTCTAGAAGGGATTACTTGGGAAATTTCCTTGAATATTTTAGAAAGAGGTGGCTACCACAAATTTTCTTTGATAAGAACATGACTGATTTGAAAAATATAACCCAGGGAGGCCTAACTGTAGTGTAGTACTGGGAGAAGCTTACCAGCTTGCTTAAGTATGTGCCTCAATATCAAGTCGATGAGCATTTTCAGATCCAAAAGTTTATACAGGGATTGAGACCCCACATTGGAGCTAAAGTGAATCAGCACAATCCTCCTACTATGGCAAAAGCTTTTGAAAATGCTATAAAGCAAGAGCATAAGTTGCAGTAGTTGTATAATCTTCATAAAGGAGCAGACTCTAAGCCCTAATTTAGAAATAAAAAATATCGAAAGGGTGAAAAACATAAAGGAAGAAAGTCCCATCATATCAGAAGCCTAAAAAGAGAAGTCAACCCTCCAGAAAATGAAGAAGGCAACTAAGAAGGAATAAAAGGGATAATAAGGGAAATGATGCCTACAACAACACCCAAATCACTTAAAATAATATAAGTCTATAACTCGAAGAAGACTGTGTGATGGATGTTACTCTTGTGGGGGAGATAATTATGCCTCTAATTTACCTTAAAATAAAATCTTACAAAATCAAGGAAACCAACAATAGATACTATAACACAATATCCATGCAGTGGTGGATAATGGGAAGCAAAGTACCAATCTTCTCCAATATTGTTAATAGGTAATCTCTATGGCCAAACCATTTCCATTTTGATAGGTATTGGAGCTACTAAGTTTTCATAGACCCTAGAATGACTTCAAAGTTACCTATTTGACCTACTCACAAGAAGAACTTTCAATCTGTCCAATATGGAAATTGAGCAAAGCAGGTAGTAGATTTTTGTCTCTTTTACAGTGATTTGAACTTCCCACCTTCATAATCCAAGTTAACCTTTATGTTGCACCATTAGGATCTTATGATGTAATATTAGGAATCAACCGGTTGACTAAGCCTAAGAATATTGTAGATTGTGAGGATAATATGGTGACATGTATAGATGACTATGGGAACTCGGTTGAG
>VDFB02339475.1:0-20116 GCA_007258455.2 Sequoia sempervirens | reverse complement strand
ATAACAAACACATATGAACACTAGATTTACATGGGAAAACCCTTGCGGGAGAAAAACCCACCACACCAAGAGAAGTCACTTTGTATTACAGTAATGGAGATTACATAGAAAGATTAGACTTATCTTTTTGATGTCAGTTTATAGTAGCATTCAAAATGATCAACCTTATATAGGAAACATTCAAGTTATACTCTTCTTAGAATAGAATTCACACTGATACACATCAAACAATTCATCTATAGTTTATCAAACATCCATCTATCAAAAAAACCATTGAACCAAACAACATCTGCAATTCCTGAGTATATCCATGATGCCCATGGTCTATCGATCTTCCTCTCAGTAATGGCCGCAACAGTCCAACTGCTAGTAGTTCCCATTCTACTTCTCTAATTGGTCATAGATTCGCCACATAAGATAGTCTCCCAATCGGTCAAAGGCATTCAACCTGTATCGCATGTCGGTGAGACACTAACCATGTCTCCCCAATGCCACAAGAATGATATTCATTATTGCTAAGGGTCGACCCCATCGGCAAGACGTTATACTGAATGCAAATCCACCTTGTGAAGATCTATCAGCAAGATTTCAACTATCGGTGAGAGTCATACTGATGTTCACAAGTCACATCGACCTCAACATTGCTATCAATGAGACTATCGCTACTCACCAAGACATCACACCGATGTTCACAAGTTATTTTGAAGTGTCCAACAATCGGCAAGGCTTACCACTATTTCCACAAGATGTAATACTGAAGTCTCAAGTCACCTCGATGAGCATCAGTGACACAAACACATGTCGGCAAGAGTTCATAGCGAAGCCTCTGTGTTACCCTAAAGAATCTAAGTGAAACGTTGTCGACAAGACAATCCTTCATCGCTAAGAGTTCTTCCCGAGTGTTCAAGTCACCCCGGAGACTCCAATGCATAACCGTTCGACAAGACTTTATATATCAATAAGACTACATACCGAAACATCTATGTTACTCCGATGACATAGTAGCCACAAGTCTCCCTGACCAACACATGTAACCAAACCATCGGCTAGAGACCTCTCCAAGCGAAGTGAGATATAAATTGTCATAGCGATCAACATGTCATAGCGATAGGTCCATTTGGCAAGACTGAAGCATGGTCTCAGAGACCAGAACATTTCCCAAAGTTAACCAACTGCTAGTCAGCCAGACAATAAATATGTCACACCGACTTGGCTCTCTTAGAGGTTTTAGCTTGTGGGATTGAGGCACATATTTCCAACATTCTCATTGTTTTTTTCATAGGAATGCAAATAGAAATCAAATTTCTAATGAACTTTTGGTAGAAACTAGCTAATCCGTGAATTGATCTTACCTCTCCAATGCTATCTGGTGTAGGCCACTCAACAATTTCTCTAACCTTCTCAATATCCATCTTCAATCCATCCAAAAATATCACAAATCCCAAATATACCAATTCTTCCTTCATGAAACTACACTTCTTAATGTTTATCAGTAATTTATCTTCTCTCAACCTCTTCCAAACTTGTCTTATATGCAGTAAATGTTCACTACTTTTACTGAAAATCAATATATCATCCAAATAAACAATTACAAAATTACCCAATAATTTCTTCAAAACCTCATTCATCAGCCTCATGAAATTACTTGGTGCATTTTTTAGTCCAAAAGGCATCACCAACCACTCATACAATTCTTCATTTGTCTTGAATGTTGTCTTCCACTCATGACCTTCTCTGATTCTGATTTGATGATATCCACTCTTCAAATCTATCTTTGTAAAGTATTTAGCTCCACTCAAAAAATCCATGATGTCATCCATCTAGGGCAAAGGAAATATATAATTCACTATGATCTTGTTTATGGATCTAGAATCTATACACATTCTCCATTCTCCATCTTTCTTAGGTGCTAACACATCAGGTACTATACAAGGACTAAGCTTTCTCTAATCAAACCCTTCCTAAAAAATTATTACACTTTTTTATTCAACTCTTCATTCTATGCAAGTGTCATCCAGTGTGTTGCTTCATTAGGAAAACTAGCTCCAAGAATTAAATCCATACAGTGACTAATACTCCTCATAGGTGGCAATCCATCAGGTACATTTTCTGAAATGATCTCTCCATACTCTATCAGCAACTCCTTTATCTCTTCTAGGTGTTCTACATGCTTCAAGTCTTCATCCTTCTTAGGAACCAAGGCATAACACACATTCTCATGTCTCAATCCATCAAGGAATATCCTTCCATCAACCAGACAAACCCTAGCATTCGTACAAACCTCAAGTTTAGGATCATTTTCCAATGTCAACAAAGTCTACTTCATACCATTAGCAACAATGATATATATATATTCTTCTTCCCATCATGAATATCCTATCTATCATACTACCAATGCCTTCCCAAAAAAATATGGAATATATCCATAGGCATGATATCACACAACACTTCATCATGATAATTTCCTATCTTCAATTTTACCAAACATTGTTCACTTACTAAAATATTATGCTCATCTTGAATCCATGCTATCTGATATGGATTCAGGTGTTTTAATCTTTCCAAATTCAGTTTGGTCACCACCTCTTTAGAAACTAGGTTCTCGAATCTTCCACTATCAAAAATTACTTTGCAACATTTACCAGCTACCTTGCATCTTGTCCAGAACAAATTATTTCTCTACAATGGTTCCTTCTCCAACTCACTTTTACAAAATACTCTTGTATTCACCAACACTTATCCATCTTCTAGTTTATTAGATGATTCAACATGATCTTCGTCAAAAAATGTTGTTCTTATACCATTCTCAGTCTTCCTACTTGTCTCTCCCTAATTACATTCAAAAGCTCTATGTCCTCCACCGCACTTATAACAAGTTCCCTTGAATACTCTTTTCTCCTATCCTCTATCATCTTTTCCATATCCCTCATTTTGGTAACCACCATATCCTCCTCTCCTGTAAGAGTTCCATCACTTCTATGATATGAATTATCATTCTTACTAACCTCCTTATCCTTATTCTATTATGGAAAAGATCCTCTTCCTCCGCTAATAAAATTTCTTCCTCTCTAAAATATTCCACCTCTTCCTCTCTATCTCTGCTTGTGTCTTTTATTCAACTTCTCTTCTGCCTTTAGGGCACATTGATATGCTTCTTCCACACTTTGTAACTTGATAAAACTAATCTCATCCTGCATAGACAACCTCAAACCATTCACATATCTGGCTACTTGTTCAACTTCATCCTCTGAATGTCCAAATTTTATATTCAACTTATAGAACTCCTCAGTATACTCTGTCACACTTGATTCCTTCTACTTCAAATTTTGCAACTTTTAGAACAAACTAATCTAATAGTCTATAGGCATGAAATTTGTCTTCAACTTATTAACCATCTAATCCCATGATTTTATCTTTTCTTTTCCCCTTCTTTTCCTATCTATATGCAAATGTTCCCACCAAAGCGATGCATGTCCTTGTTGGTTCTTAGTTGTGATCATATGGTTTGTCCTTGATGACAAAATACCTTTCAGTTGATTCTACTTGTTGACAATTTCATATTGGTTTCTCATGCTTTATCTTGATACATATTTGTCTATATGGTTTACTTGTCTTGGTATTCAGTGGACAGTTTACATTCAGAATCTTAATTTCTTATGGTACTACACTATTTGAGCTTCCTACAAAACTTAGGTTATCTTATTTGTACAAGAAAGAACATATTAGTGTGAGAATGCTAGGGTCTCCCCGATCCATTCTTCTATTAAACATCTATGTTTCCTATCGGCAAGACGTTTTTGATGTCATGTCGATTGGATTTTACATACAGGCAGCTTTCGGTAGGACTTCTTCATGGTTTCAGAGACAAAGGGTGATCCCTATTGGCAGGAGTTATACCGTCGGTATGTGGTCACAGCAGGATTGTTATGTCTCACCGACCGGAGGTTGAATGGGAACACATTGACATGAGTTGCAGCATTGATATAATGTCATAGCGAACCTTGTGGGTCTCACTGATGGAATACATATGGACCTTGTCAGCATAGGCATTGGTTTGTCTCAGCGAACAGGAATGATCACATGGGATTTCGGTAAGACACAGGATCCTCTACAAGAAGTCACCCCGACTATGCATTGTCTTAGTGAAGGTGGATGAAGGATACATTTCAGCGAGAGTGTGTTTTTTGTTTCAGCGACTTAGAATGGATAAAGTCTTTCGGTGAAACATAATGAAATCTACATATGGTCTCCTCAATAACAATTTGTCATAGTGACCCACATGAGAATGAAGGTTACATTTCGGTGAGAGAACTATTGTGTCTCGCTGACCGAAACAAGAAAAAACTTTTTGGTGAGAAACTTCTTCATCGAAGTAAGGTCATGGTGAGGTTTTTGTGTCTTGTCGATCATTGATAATGAAATACATTTCGGTAAGACTCATGAGTTTCGATGTAGAGTCTCAATGAACCCGTCTAGTCTTGCTGACAAAGTCTAATGAATACCTTTCAGTGAAAGGTTGGTAATTTCTCGGTGATCAAGTATGTATCACGGGGTGCTTCGGTATGACTCAATGAATTCTATAGGACCTCTCCTCGATTATGAATTGTCTCAGTGACACCAAATGAAAGGATGAATTTTGGTAAAACATAGCATTATCTATGAAACATCTCCCTGATAGCAGAATGTCAGAGCGACAAACAGTGGGATGACTGATGACATTAAAGTTGACTTCGACATAATGTTAGGGAAAAATTTTTGATTATTCTTTTTGACTGGGTATGGAACCCTAGCCTAGCCGCCATCATGAGAGATTAAGTTTCTATTGTTGTTGGTTGTAACGGCTTTATCAGTAGTATATGGAAGCTTTATTTGGTGCGTTTGTGGTTGGAAGCTCGACTGTGGTTGATGGAGCCATGGGAGTTGCAGATTTGACTAGTATTTATGCATTTCATGTTGCACATACTGGTTTATAATCACCATTTTTAGAACTTCTCTCTGCATCTCAGTTACTAATGTGGCAAATGATACCCTAATAGAGTATTGTTATTCATGTATTAGAGGTTATGATTTACAGTGGTGGGTAGTTGTGCTTTTTAAGCAGTGAAATGATCTCATACGTTTCAGATTTGTTGAGGACAGCTCTTAGCTGGGTGAAACAATTCTTGTATTGGAAAATTAATTTCACCTTGACTAATAATCTTGCTAGGTACAAGATGAAGATTTCTATTATAAACAGCTTTGTTAACTTCAGTCAAAATCTTTTCAGGTTGGTTGTTCAATCGTTACTTCTAAAGATAGTTACTTATCTGGCATTTAAATCAAAAAAGAGTTATATTTTCTCTATGCTCCTTTGACCATGAAATTCATTGAAGACTTGATACCTAAAAAGATGTATAAATAGAAGCAAAAAACTCTTTTCTATGCTGTTGTTGTTGTAATTCTAAGTTTATCATTCCTTGGCTGTATGAAAATGGATAAACTCTGCAATAAAATCTAAATAACAAGAGGCAGAGACATTGTAAATTTCTTCTCTATATAGTATTTTAAGGATTCAATTATTGAATCTTTAAGGTATTTTGTAGACGAGAAAATAGAGAAACATGTGCTTAACTGAAAATAGAGAAATCCTCTAAGTTGTTATTGTTGTTCAAAACATAATTTGAGGGGTTGGTACTCCTTGAGATAGATATCTCTAAATGAGGGGTTGGTGCTCCTTGAGTGGGTGCTCAAAATAGCCTATAAGGAATTGTGAACAATTGTCTAAAGGATTAAGCTGGGAAGGCATTTCAGGAATGGTTTTTATACCCCAGGAGGGTTTTCCACTCGAAAAAATCTTGTGTCTCTTTGTTCATCTGAGTTCTCATTGCTTTACTATGTTTTTGTTGTTTCAGTTCACTATTGGGTTATTTCTTTTCTTAATTATGTTTATGAATGATTACATTCAACTCATGAATGCATTAATTAGAGTAATATTGAGATCAAATCTGAGCTATATTTTTGAATTTTTACAAATTGGTCAAATGTGTTAAGACACTGATTCACCCCCCCTCTCAATGTCATTTTAACTCCAACAATTGGTATCAAAGCATAGGGTCCTTTGATAGGTTTTAATCACCTAGGATTGACCTTGGTCTTGGAGTTTGTTTTCAATGACACATTCTCAAGACGGTGCCTCTATAACCAGAGCTCCTTTATTTGATGGAACAGATTATGTGTTTTGGAAAATCAGAATGGAAGCTTTTCTTATTTCTTTGTATGTTGATGTTTGGAGCATTGTTTTAAATTATAACAATGTACCAACCTCTATTCCCACTGATCCTGCTGAAAAAAAGAGGTATGAAACAAATGCCAGAGCTAAGCATGCCATCTTGTGTGGGTTAACTAAAGATGTGTTCATTAAAGTCATGCATTGCAAATATGCTCATGAAATCTGGGAGAAACTTGAAACTATATATCAAGGGAATGAGAAAGTCAAATTGTCAAAAATCATTACACTCAAACATCAGTTTGAGGAGATGAAAATGAAGGATGATGAAAAAGTGGTTGAATACTTCCTAAGAGTTGATGAAGTTTTCAACATAATGAAAGGTATAGGCCAAGAGGTTAATGAATTTGATGTGGTCACAAAGGTTGTTAATGAATTTGAGGTTAATGAATTTGAATCTAAGGTTTCTACCCTAGAAGAAAAGAAACACTTTGATAAGCTTACCTTAGACAACTTGCAAGGAATACTTACTGCCTATGAAATGAGAACTAGTAAAAACAATTCAATAGGAAAAGAAACTACCTTTAACATTGAAAAGAAAGAAAAAGTCGAAGTCAGTGAATCAGAGTTTTCTGATTCTAAAGAATCCCATTTTGTTAGAAGACTTAAAAAGGGATTAGGAAAATATAAGGGAAAGCTTCCCTTTAAATTTTTTAACTGTGGAAAAATAGGTCACTTTGCTGCAAAGTGTCCCTATGATGATCAAATCTATGACGACGAGACAACTGAAAAATAGCCTAAAAAGAAGGCCTTCAAACCTAAACAAAACCTCAATTTCAAAAAGAAGAAAAGTCTATTTTGTAAGGATGAATTTGATATTGAGTCTGAAGATTCATCAGTTGAAGAAGATGAAACTTTGTTCATGGCTGAAATTACTCAGAAAAATGATTCAAACACCATTGACATTGAAAAAGGTGAAGTAGATCTTGAAAGTGAGCTGAAATGTGCTTTACAAGAGGTTAGAAAACTCAAAAAACAAGTTCTTTCTCAAGAACATAAACTAGATCAAGAAATGGTCTCTCTGAAAACTCAGCTTGAAGAAGCTAAAAGAGTTGAAGACTGCCTTTGTGAGACTATAAGCTGCAAAGATCAAGAAATTCAAAAACTGGAACAAGAAGTAGTCTGTCTTAGGAAGGAAATTGAAAAATATGAAAGCACTCTAAAACTGAATGAGATGCTCAGCAAGCAGAAGATGTATAAAGATAAAACTAGTGTTAGTTTTGAAAAGGGTGAATGCTCAATTGACAATGCAAAACAAAACCCCTTTTTTGAAGTCAAAGGTTTAGGTTCAAATTACTCAGAATTTGGTAAGGATCATGTTCAATTTTTATGAGGTAATAGATCTTCATATAGAGTCACTCCTTTCTTCTATGGGTATTGTTTTTTCTGCAACAAATTTGGCCATAAGGTGAGCTCTTACAGGTTTATGAATTCTAGAATACCCAGGTTTGGTCTTAGGCAACACTATGGTTTTGTTAATCCGATCAGATGTTTTAAATGCAATGATTTGGGACATTCTGTCAAACAATGTAGAACTGATCTGCAATCTAAACAACATAAATTTAAAAATGTTTGGAAACCTAAGACTATCAACAACATTGAGAAAACTATGTTGGTTCAAACTATTTTTCATTCCAAGAAAAAGGATTTATGAGTCTTGGACAGTGGATGCTCTAACCATATGACTAGTGACAAGGATAAGTTTATAAATCTTGAAGATTATGTAGGTGGATATGTTAAGTTTGGTGATAACTCTGGTATTCAAATTAAAGGTAGAGGTTCACTTCTTCTGAATGAAGACACTCCTATCTATAATGTATACTATGTGGAAGGTCTCAAACACAATCTTCTAAGTGTCAGTCAAATCTGTGATAGTGGTTATCATGTTATTTTCACTTTGCAGGGATGTGAGATTAAGAACAAGCTTGGAAAGGATATTGCAACTGGAAGGAGGACAAAAGGAAATGTGTATAATCTTCTAAAAACATCAAGCCATGACAATAATCAAGGTATGTGTTTAATGGGCCAAATTGAAGAGAGCTGGTTATGGCATAAAATATTAGGACACATACACTTTGAAAATTTGGTTAAAATTAGTAAACATCAGAATGTTAGAGGTTTACCAGTTCTTAGCAAGCCAAACAACTTTGTGTGCAAAGAATGCTTAAGTGGTAAACAAACTAAAATCAGCTTCAAAACAAAAGAACATTCTTCTTTGAAACCTTTACAGCTTGTGCATACTAATTTATGTGGACCAACCAGAACAAGGTCTATTAATGGTGAAAGGTACTTTATGCTATTTGTGGATGATTATACTAGAATGGTTAGGGTCACATTTATTAAGCATAAATCAAAAGCTTTTGAAAGGTTTAAAATCTTTCGTAAATTGGTTGAGAAGGAATCTGATTTGAAACTTAAATGTCTGCAATCTGACAAAGGAGGTGAGTTCACCTCTCAAGATTTTATTGATTATTGTGAACAACATGACATTAAAAGACAGTATGCTGCAACAAAAACACCGCAACAAAACGGGGTTGTTGAACGTAAGAATAGAACTGTAAAAGAAATGGCTAGAACCATGCTAGATGAAGCTAAGTTGTTTGATATGTATTGGAAAGAAGTTGTTCATACAGCTGTATACATTTTGAATAGAGTGCAGCTTAGGGTGAAATCTAAACACATTCCTTATGAAATTTTGTATGGAAAAACAACATTTGTCAAATACTTTAAAATTTTTGGAAGTAAGTATTTTATCAAGAAAGATGATGATAACCTTGGTAGCTTTCAATCAAAGTATGATGAGGGTATCTTTTTGGGATACTCAACCCACAACAAAGCTTATAAATGTCTTAACATAAGGATTAACAAGATTGTTGAAGTTGTGAATGTAAAGTTTGATGAAAGATTACATTTAGATGCTAACATCTTGCAGGATAATGAGGAAGAATGACTTGAACTTGAATCAAATTTAGAAGAAACTGAAACAACAAAGTCTTTTACTGAATCAACAAGCCCTAAAAATGAAAAAGCAAGTCCTGAAAAGGTTGCATCAAAGGCTCCTTCGAAAACTCTAGCTAAATATCACCCCAAAGATCAAATTATTGGGGATAAAAATGTAGGAGTTCAAACTAGAAGAAAGGTTGTAGAATCTAATGAAAAGGCACAAATAGCTTTTTTTCTAGTTACTCAGTTTGAGCCTAAAATTTTTAATGAAGCTCTCACAAACTCATGTTGGCTTAATGCTATGTAGGAAGAAATTGAGAAAAATTGAGAAAAATTAGACTTGGGAGTTAGTCCCAAGACCAGATGACAAGAATGTCATTGGAGGAAAATGGATATACAAAAACAAGCTTGATGAAAATGGCAATGTTGTTCACAACAAAGAAAAATTTTTCTACAAAGGCTATGCTCAACAAGAAGGTATTGATTTTGGTGAAACCTTTGCACCTATTGCTAGATTAGAATCTATAATATTCTTGGCTTATTCTGTTTATAAAGACTTTATTGTTTATCAAATAGATGTCAAAACTGTCTTTTTAAATGGCTACTTAGATGAAGAGGTCTATGTTGAATAGCCTAAAGGATTCATTTGAAAAGATAAGCCTAACCATGTTTACAGGTTGAGAAAGGCCTTCTATGGCTTAAAACAAGCTCCTAGAGCTTGGTACTCTAGGCTGGATAGTCATTTGATTTCTAATGGCTTTGTTAGAGGAGGTGTAGACAACAATCTTTATGTTAAAACTGAAGGTTTTGATATTTTGGTTGTTAAAATTTATGTTGATGACACTATCTTTGGCTGCAATAATGTTACTCTAAGTAAAAATTCTCTCAGCTAATGGAATCTGAATTTGAAATTTCATTATTGGGGGAATTAAATTTCTTCTTCGGTCTTCAAATCTCTCAACGTGAAAATGGAATATTTCTTTCTCAAACTAAGTATGCTAGAGAGATGCTTAAGAAATTTCAGATGGATGAATGCCATCTAGTTAGCACTCAAATGATTATTGGATGCAAACTTACTAAGGTTGATGATTCTCCTGATACAAATCAAACTGAATATAGATCAATGATTGGCAGTTTGTTATATTTAACTACTTCTAGACCTGACATCATGCAGGCAGTTTGCACTGTTGCATGGTTTCAGGCATCACCTAAAGAGTCTCATGTCACTACTATTAAAAGGATCCTTAAATACATTCAGGGAACTCTTGATTATGGTCTTTGGTATCCTAGAAGCAATGATTTTTCATTGATTGCATATACTAATGTTGACTGGGCTGGTTGTTTGGATGATAGGAAAAGCACCAGTGGTGTTGCATTCTTTCTTGGTGATCGTTTAGTGGCATGGCACAACAAGAAATAAGAATTTGTTTCTCTTTCTACTGTTGAAGTAGAATACATTGCTGCCACTTCATGTTGTACTCAAGTTCTTTGGACGAGTCAAGCTCTCTCAGATATGGGTATTGAAGTTTCTAAACTTGTTTCTATTCTCTGTGATAACACTAGTGTGATAAATATATCAAAAAATCATGTTATGCACTCTCGCACTAAACATATTGCTATCAAATTTCACTTTCTTTGAGAAAAGGTCCTAGCTAATGATGTCTGCTTATAGTTTGTTGGTTCACAAGATTAGGTGGCTGAAATTTTTACTAATCCCTTAGCAAAAGAGTTATTTGAAAGGCTGGGACTTCGATTGGGAGTTATCTCTCAATCGTTACTTCACTAATTCACCAAGCTTCAGCTTAAGGGGAGCATGTTATATGTTTTGATTCACTTACAACTCTCCTACAATCTTGGTGGCTGCACTGTTACTCATTTTGCAACAGTTTTACATGATATTTTTTATGGCTTCTCAGTTGTGTTATATGGCAATGGACATTTTTTTTCTCTTCTATTCTTTGTCATTGAGGCAAAAAGGGGGAGAGTCATTTATGTT
The DNA here is from genome assembly GCA_007258455.2 of Sequoia sempervirens. Classification (NCBI taxonomy): domain Eukaryota; kingdom Viridiplantae; phylum Streptophyta; class Pinopsida; order Cupressales; family Cupressaceae; genus Sequoia; species Sequoia sempervirens. The sequence continues at coordinate 8,912 of VDFB02339475.1, read as the reverse complement.
TTTCCATCAAGGACAAAGGGGGAGTTTGTTTGTTCATAGTTGTGATCATATGGTTTGTCCTTGATGACAAAATACCTTTCAATTGATTCTACTTGTTGACAATTTCAGATTGGTTTCTCATGCTTTATCTTGATACATATTTGTCTATATGGTTTACTTGTCTTGGTATTCAGTGGATAGTTTACATTCAAAATCTTAATTTCTTATGGTACTAGTCTATTTGAGCTTCCTACAAAACTTAGGTTATCTTATTTGTACAAGAAAGAACATATCGGCATGAGAATGACACGGTCTCACCGATCCATTCTTCTGTTAAACATCTATGTTTCCTATTGGCAAGACATTTTTTATGTCATGTCGATTGTATTTTACATACAGGAAACTTTCGGCTGGACTTCTTCATGGTTTCGACGATAGAGGGTGATCCCTATCGGTAGGAGTTATACCATTGGTAAGTGGTCACTATGAGATTGTTATGTCTCACCGACCGGAGGTTGAATGGGAACACATCGGCATGAGTTGCCGCATCGATATAATGTAGAAGCGAACCTTTTGGGTCTCACTAATGGAATACATATGGACCTCATTGGCATAGGCATTGAGTTGTCTCAAAAAATAGGAATGATCACATGGGATTTCAGTAAGACACAGGATGCTCTATGAGAAGTCACCCCGACTATGCATTGTCTTAGCAAAGGCAGATGAAGGATACATTTTGGCGAGAGTGTGTTTTTTGTTTCAGCAACTCAGAATGGATAAATTCTTTCGATGAAACATAATGAAATCTACATATGGTCTCCTCGGTAACAATTTGTCATGGTGACCCACATGAGAATGAAGCTTACATTTTGGTGAGAGAACTATTGTGTCTCACCGACCGGCACAAGAAAAAACTTTTCAGTGAGAAAATTTTTCATCGAAGTAAGGTCATGGTGAGGTCATTGTGTCTTGTCGATCACTGATAATGAAATACATTTTGGTAAGACTCATGAGTTTTGATGTAGAGTCTCAACGAACCCATCAAGTCTTGCCGACAAAGTCTAATGAATACCTTTCGGTGAAAGGTTGGTAATTTTTCAGCGATCAAGTATGTATCGTGGGGTGCTTCAGTATGATTCAATGAATTCTATAGGACCTCTCCCCAATTATGAATTGTCTCACCGACACCGGATGAAAGGATGACTTTCAATAAAACATAGCATTATCTATGAAATGTATCCCCGAAAGAAAAATGTCACAGCAACAAATAGTGGGATGACTAACGGCATTAAAGTTGACTTTAGCATAATGTTAGGGAAAAATTTGTGATTATTATTTTTGACTGGATATGGAACCCTAGCCTGGCTACCTTCATGAGAGATTAAGTTTCTATTGTTTCTGGCTATAATGACTTTATCAGTAGTATATGGAAGCTTTATTTGGTGTGTTTCTGGCTGGAAGCTTGACAGTGGTTGATGGAGCCATGGGAGTTGCAGATTTGATTGGTATTTATGCATTTCATGCTGCACATATTGGTTTATAATCACCATTTTTAGAACTGCTCTCTACATCTCAGTTAATAATGTGGAAAATGATGCCCTAATAGAGTATTGTTATTCATGCATTAGAGGTTATGATTTATAGTGGTGGGCAGTCGTGCTTTTTAAGTAGTGAAATGATCTCATACATTTCATATTTGTTGAGGATGACTCTTAGCTATGAAACGACTCTTGTATTGGAAAATTAATTTCACCTTGACTAATAATCTTGCTAGGTACAAGATGAAGATTTCTATTATAAACAACTTTGTTAACTTCTGTCAAAATCTTTTCAGGCTAGTTGTTTAGCTATTACTTCTGAAGACAGTTACTTACCTGGCATTTAAATCAAAAATGAGTTATCTTTTCTCTATGCTCCTTTGACCATGAAATTCATTGAAGACTTGATACCTAAAAAGATGTATAAATAGAAGCAAAAAACTCTTTCGTATTGTTGTTGTAATTCTGAGTTTATCATTCCTTGGCTGTATGAAAATGGATAAACTTTGCAATAAAATATGAACAACAAGAGGCAAAGACATTGTAGATTTCTTCTCTATATAGTATTTTAAGGATTCAATTATTGAATCTTTAAGGTATTTTGTAGACGAGAAAATAGAGAAACATTTGCTTAACTGAAAACAAAGAAATCCTATGAGTTGTTATTGTTGTTCAAAACATAATTTGAGGGGTTGGTACTCCTTGAGATAGATATCTCTAAACGAGGGGTTGGTGCTCCTTGAGTGGGTGCTCAAAATAGCCTATAAGGCATTGTGAACAGTTGTTTAAAGGATTAAGCCTGGAAGGCATTTCGGGAGTCATTTTTATACCCCAGGAGGGTTTTCCACTTGGAAAAATCTTGTGTCTCTTTGTTCATCTGAGTTTTCACTACTTTACTATGTTGTTGTTTCAGTTCACTGTTGGGTTATTTCTTTTCTCAATTCTATTTATGAATGATTACATTCAACTCATGAATGCATTAATCAGAGTAATATTGAGATCAAATCTAAGCTATGTTTTTGAATTTTTACAAATTGGTCAAATGTGTTAAGACACTGATTCACCCCCCGCCCTATCAGTGTCATTTTAACTCCAACAGTCCTTTCAACTTTGTACAAGAAAATTTTACTTTCTTATCTCTAGTGGTTCCTTCAAATTCAAAATAATTTTTCATCCCTATTATCCAATCTAGCGATTTATCTAAATCCAACTTACCACTATAGTCTAGTGGATTGAAATGTGGTTTTGTGTTTGTTCTAGTTAGGGCTCTTATGAACCTCTCTTCTCCCTAATCTAGGCTAGGTTTCTCTTCTCTTCCTCTTTCTTCCTATACTTCTACCTCTTCATCACTCATATAATCAACTGGTCGACCCCTCCTCTGGGCCATTTTGACCATATCTAATCTTGCAACAATTCTTCTCAACATCTCCATTAAAGGAGGGTCGGCATCTCCATGTGCTCCATTTCCTCTAACATTTTTTCTTCTTGCCATCTTTACACATAATCTATAGCTATAGGTCAAATCCTCAATCCGCCAACCCACAACAAATCTTCAACAGGACTTCATGAATTTTTTCAACCTCTCATGGATCAAATCTCACTCTGATAGCAATCTAGCACAACCACGGTAGGAGGGTCGTTAAAGAGAATAATTTGGACCATGTAGCAAGAGTAACACAATAGAAGCAACACAAAATATGGAGGCAAATGCAAATGAAAATATTCTCGTTAACAAAAATCTTAGTTACAATCAGCCGACAATATTTGGGCTTAAAGATTTGGCTCATAGGCCTGCGATAACATGCTCAAATATAATATTCCAACATGCTCCTTAATGCAACCTGAAATATTACAAATTTGAATCTAAAACTATTCTTCTTGTTATTCCCTACTCTTCTAAAGATCTATTACAAGCTTTATATCATATTTGTAGGTCAAGAAACATCTGCATCGACCAAAAATCATTGCATTTTCCAATGAAAGAAAATATTATGTGTGCATGAACAAATTGGCCTCAAATTTCATTTACTCCATCAACAAGTGTGTAAGATGAAGTGTGGACCTATAATTAAGGTCAGAGACACTCCATGGAACATTTAAAATCACACTATTAAGATTAGCAAGTCATGGGAATGATCCATGAATGATCAAACTATTTATTAGGCCTAAAAAATTATTCTAGTGTCAGTTCAAGAAACTGCCATCAAATTTAGAAGTGATAACTTGTCAGAAAAAGATCCAATCACGCTCAAATCTTGGAATAGGGAAAATGAGCATGTCCATGATGAAATTGTAGATCCACAAGGTTTGGTGAGTAAATATTATGAATCCACCAACATGAACTGATCAAGAACAAAACAAGAACAAAAAACTAAAAGAATTTTTCTTTTTGGTTGATGCAAGATTTCCAAGAACCAAGGATGCTCTTGTGTTAGGAAGACAACATTCAATACAAATGAAGGATTGTATGAGTGGTTGGTGATTCTTTTGGACTAACAAATGCATCAAGTACTTTCATGAGATTGATGAATGAGGTATTGAAGAAATTCTTGGGTAAGTTTGTGATTATTTATTTGGATGACATCTTGATTTTTAGTAAGAGTAGAGAAGAACATTTTTTGTATATAAGATAAGTTTTGCAGAGGTTGAGAGAAGAGTAGTTGATGACAAACATTAAGAATTTTATTTTAATGAAGGAAAAATTGGTATATCTTGGATTTGTGATATATGTGGATGGATTGAAGATGGATCCTGAGAATGTTAGAGCAATTGTTGAATGGCCTATACCAGATAGCATTGGAGAGGTAAGATCATTTCATGGATTGGCTGGTTTCTACCAAAAGTTCATTAGGAATTTTAGTTCTATTTATAGCCTTGTGATAGAAACAATGAGAGGAGATAGAAAGGATTTTAGATGGACACATGGAGCAAACTGAAGTTTTGAATTGTTGAAACAAAGGGTGATTGAGCATCTTGTGTTGGCTGTACCAGACTTTAGTAATGTATTTCAAGTGGATTGTGATGCAAGTGGAAATGCAATTGGAACAGTGTTAAGTCAAGAAGGAAGACTTGTAGCTTATTTCAGTGAGAAATTTAATGATGCTAGGAGAAGATATTCAGTGTATGACTAGGAGTTTTATGCCATAGTTCAAGCCTTGAAGAAGTGGAGACATTATTTATTTCTTAAGGATTTTTTGTTGTATATGATTCATCAAGCATTGTAGTATTTGAATAGTCAAGGTAAGTTGAATCGAAGACACATGAGATGGGTGAAATTATTGTAGAGTTATACTTTTGTTTAGAAACATAGGAGTGGAAAGTCAAATAGATTTTCTAATGCTTTGAGAAGGAGAAGGAATTTACTAGCAGAGATGAGAGTGGAAGTATTAGATTTTGATAAATTAAAGAAATTGTGTGAGGAAGACCTAGATTTTGTAGAACCTTGGAGAGCTTGTAAAGAACTAGTTTTGGAGGATAGGAGTCAGTGGCTGGATTATTTCATTCAGGAGGATATGTTGTTTAGAGGAAATCAGTTGTGTATACCCCAGAGTTCAATGAGGGATAAATTGGTGAAAGAAAAACATAGTGGAGGATTAGTAGGACATTTTGGAATTGATAAGATAGTAGCATTGGTAAGTGAGAATTACTTTTGGCCATAGATTTATAAGGATGTTAGGAAATTTGTGTAGAGTTGCAGAGTTTTTCAAGTAGCAAAGGGGAGTAGTCAGAATGTTGGATTGTATAAGCCTTTGACAGTTCCAAAGAGACCTTGGGAGGATATCAACATGAATTTCATACTTGGTTTGTCGAAGACACAAAGAGGTAATGATTCTATATTTGTGGTGGTGGATAGATTTTTTAAGATAGCACATTTAATACCTTGTAAGAAGACAATAGATGCAGTATATGTAGTAGACTTGTTTTTCAAGGAAGTGGTCAGATTGCATGGATTACCTAGGAGTATTATTTCAGATAGAGATGTACTGTTTGTTGGTACTTTTGGAAGACACTTTGGAATAAATTGAAGATAGATCTAAAGTTCAGTTCTACTTTTCACCCATAGACTGATGGACAAATAGAGGTAGTAAACAAGAGTTTGGGGAATTTGTTAAGATGTTTGGTTGGAGAGAAGACTGGAAGTTGGGATTTAGTCCTTGCACAAGCAGAGTTTTCTTACAATAATTAATAATTCAGTGAAAATGAGTACTAGAAAGACACCTTTTGAGATTGTTATTGGAGTTCACACTAGAGGTATATCAGAGTTGAGATACATTAGTAAGGAAGATAAGAGAAGTGCAAAAGTAGAGGAATTTGCAGAACATATGGAGAAAGTGCATACTCAAGTAAAACAACAATTTGAGTATATGAACCAAAAGTATAAGGACAAAGGAGATGAAAAGAGGAGATATAAGGGGTTTGAAGTCAAAGATGAAGAGATGGTGTATGTGAGAAAGGAAAGATTTTTGGTTGGAACATACAACAAGTTGAAGATGAGGAAGTTTGGACCCTGTAAGATTCTTAAGAAATTTGATTTAGGTAATGCATATGAAGTGGAGTTATCGGATGTCATGGGTTTATCACCTATATTCAATATTGCAGATCAACATTATTACAATGAAGTATAATTTAGTGAAGGAAGTAAGGTAAATTTGGAGAACCAATTTCCTAAACAACAATCAGATGAGATTGAAGAGATTTTGGATATCAAAAATGGGAGGAAAAATCATGGAATATAGTAGAAAGAATATCTTGTGAAATGGAAAGGTAGACCAATGGAAGATTCTTCTTGGATTTCTTAGGCTGAGGTAGACCGTTTTGGTTTTCCTTTAGCCCCGATAAAGTGAGGGACTCACTTTTCATCAACCCCGAATGTTTGATGTAGGAGCATCCCTGGTTCTTGGCAATCTTGCATCAACCAAAAATATTTTCTTTTGATCTTGTTTTGTTCTTGCTCCATTCATGTTGATCGATTCATCATATTTTCTCATTGAACCCTATGGATCTATGTTTTCTTCATGGACATTTTCATTTTCCTTATTCCAAGATTTGGGCACGATTGGATTTTTTTTCGGTAAGTTATTGCTTCAGGATTTGATGGCAGTTTCTTGAAACGACACCAGAATAATTTTCTAAGCTAATGACTAGTTTGACTACTTGTGGATCTTTTCTGTGACTTGTAGATCATGATGGTGTGATTTGAATTGTTCCATGGAGTGTCCCTAACCTTAATAATAGGTCCACACTTCATCCTATGAATTCATTGTGGAGTAATTCAAATTTGAGGCCAACCTTTTCATGCACATGTTACATTTTCTTTCATTGGAGATTGCAATGATCTTGGCCAACGCGGATGATTCCAGATTTGCAAATATGATATAAAGCTTATAATAGATCAATAGAAAGCAATGAATTTAGAATAGATGAATGATATGTAAGATTTCACTCACATTTAAGGAACATATAGGAATATTGTACTTTGAGCATGTTGTATAAGGCCTATGAGTCAAATCTGTAAGCCCAGATGTTGCCAATTGATTGTAATTGAATTTTCTGATAATAAGAGTATTTGAACCTATATTTTCCTCCATACTTTGTGTTACTTTTGTTGTGTAACTATTGTTGCACAATCCAGATTGTTGTCTTTGAGGACCCTCCTACCATGGCTACACCATACTTAAGGAAGATCTGATGGCACATAAGTTGGTGATCCCTATGTTTGATGGAACTAACTACAATGATTGGAAGGGACAGATGAAAGGATATATCATCTCTCTTGGTTTCAAGACTTAGAAGGAAGTTGAAAATAAGTATACACATCTATCCAGTGGTCTGACTACCACAAATTAGAAGGTGAAGTATGCTATTTGAAAAAGATTGTCTAAAAATGAGAGCTAAAGTTCTATCTCTGGATATTGCATATGAATTTTGGAAGAACTTGGAAGACATGTATGAAGGAAATGAAAGAGTGAAATTGACAAAGAAGTTGGTGGAAAAGTGCAGATTTTTGAATTTGAAAATGGAAGAAGGCGAAGACTTTACAAGTTTCTTTTAGAGGGTTAAATAAATTGTAAATGAAGTTATAAATCAAGGAGGAAAACTATCAGATGAAGGCATAATTAATAAGATCTTGATCACCCTACCAGAATGCTATAGCGACAAGATCTCAGTGATTGAAAAGATGTATGATCCTAAGAAGTACACGTTGGAATAGTTGTTCGGAACCTTGCAAGCATTTGAGATGAGAAGGTTCCAAAAAGATGAAAAGATGGAAGATAAGACAAAAATTGCATTTAAGGCAATGAATATTGAGGATGAATTGGATAGTGATGGTGTTGATGAGTTGGAAGTGAACTTCACTAGGAAATCAAAGAAAGGTACTAGAAAGTATAAAGCTATGTTTCCCTTTAAATGCTTTAGTTGTGGTAATATTGGTCATTATGCTTCAAGATATCCAAATAGGGTTGCACATAAGAAGAATAAAGATTATAAGGATAAGGATAGGAAGGATAAGAAATATAAGAAGTTGTACTATGTTAAAGAAGAATCTGGGATTTCTAATGATTAATCCAAAAATGAGGTTGATGATAGTGAGTGCTTATTCTTAGCTTTGGAAATTAAATTTGTACCCGCTAACCCTAAAAAATGTGTAAGTAGGAAGGCTCCAGAGAGTAAGAGAAATAGGATGGAAGGTACTTTGGTTACCTCTTTTCATGCAAGACGAGATGAAGATTACTGGGTAATTGATAGTGGATGTTCAAATCACATGATCGGAGATAAGAGTAAGTTCACTAAACTTGAGAAATATGATGGTGGTTTAGTTATGTTAGTGATGATTCAGGAGCTAAGATCTATGGGAAAGGTTCAATTAGTTTTGATGGAGTGCATAGTACTGATGATGTATATTATGTGAAGCATTTGATGCATAACCTTCTAAGTGTTGGTTAGATGTGTAGTAATGGTTTCAAACTTATCTTTCAAAACAATACCTGTGAAATGAGAAAATGATCTAGAAATGGAGATATGATTGCCACTAGAAGAAATCATGGAAACATCTATCAATTGAAGGGAGTTGATGGTTATTGTATTGTATCTCATATTAGTGAAAGTTGGTTATGGCACCAAAGAATGGGACATGCAAATTTTGTTAACCTGGTCAAGATCAGTTTGAAGGAGATTTTTTGAGGACTACCTAGAATCACAAGACCTGCTAATGTTATCAGTGGAAGTTGTCAACTAGGGAAGCAAACAAGAAGTAGCTTTAGAGGAAAAGAAAATTCTACTACTAGAATGTTGGAATTAATTCATACTGACTTGTGTGGTCTGAATAGGACTGAAAACCTAAATGGTGATAAGTATTTCATATTGCTTATTGAAGATTATACTCAAATGACATGG
>VDFB02339474.1:0-65836 GCA_007258455.2 Sequoia sempervirens | reverse complement strand
TGCTCCTTGAACTTTTGCAATGTCTTCAAAGGGATTCCAACTTTCATTCTCTTCAGCTTTAAATATCTCTTCTCTATTTTCAACAATCTTCTTCAAAAGTGGTTTCAACTTAGCTTCACATTGACTGAAAATTTCTTTAACTAACAAATCAGCAGTGGGGGAAATCTGCTCTTCACGTTTATAAGCATCCAAGATAAGAGTTTGGACACTTTCAGGAAGACTATCAGGAAGACTAATATAAATTTGTAATTTTTTTATTATAAGAAATAAATCCTATTATGCAAGAGCAATGATAAAAATATTTGATGTTATTTACAATGAGCAAACACTCAATAAATAGATTGGAAGAATTTACAAAACTAGAAAGTTTCTAAAAAGAAACTTCAGAAGATAGAAGAATCGATCTTATGAAGAATAATACAATATCATACACAATTGAGCATTAAATAAATAAATAATAAATATTATTTTAATACCCTCCCTTAATGCTCAATCTATTAACTACACCAAGATGCCCCTTGAATTTTACAAACTTATTTGGACTGAGCGACTTGGTGAGAATATCTGCTGTCTGATCCTCTGTCGGAACATACATCAACTGAATTGATCCGTCTTCAACAAGCTTTCGAATGACGTGACAATGAGTTCCATATGCTTGGTTCTTTCATGGAAGACTGGATTTTTGGCAAGTTTGAGAACTCCGATTATCACAGAACAAGGGAGTCGGACCTGCTTGAGATATTTGTATATCCGCAAGCATTCGGCGAAGCCAAACTACCTCACAAGTTGCCTTCACTGCTCTCCGATAATCTGCTTCTGTTGAGGAGAGAGCCACTGCCTGTTGCTTCTTACTAGTCCATGTGACTGCACTAGATCCCAAACTGAACACGTACCCAACTGTTGATTTTCTGTCATCAACCGAACTTGCCCAATCTGAATCTGTGAAACGAGAGAATCTAGGATCGTGACTCCTAGTGTAAAGAAGTCCATAATTAGAAGTGCCCTTCACATAATGCAACCCACGCTTCGTTGCTACCCAATGATCAACCTTGGTGGTTGTCATGAAGCGTGAAATATAGCTCACTGCAAAATTGAGGTTAGGTCTAGTGGCAGTGAGATAGATGAGACTGCCCACTAGTTGTTTGAACAAGGATTCATCTACTACAGGTGAGTCTGATTTAGCTGATGACTTGAGCCCCTTTTCCATGGGTGTGGAGGCTGGTTTGCAATCCTACATTCGGAACTTATCCAGTAGACTTTGAGCATATTTGGATTGGGAGATGAAGATATTGCTATTGGTCTGCTAGACCTCAACACCTAAACAGTATTGCAAAAGTCCCAAATCTGTAGTGTCAAATGTGCTGCACAAATTCTGTTTGATGTCAATGATCAAATGTGCCGAGCTGCCAGTAATGATTAGGTCATCCATATAGACAACAAGAATAAGAATATCACTACCAGTATGTTGGACATACATATTAGAGTCAGATGGACTCCTCTGGAAGCCATGATCTGTAAGGTACTTGTCAAGGGTTTCATCAGCTTTGTACTTAGCCTTATACACCCATTTGCAGCTAATGGGCTTCTTCTCTGGAGGAAGATCAGAAAGGACCCAAGTGTGATTTTTTTGAAGACTTTGGTATTCAGCCTCCATAGCCTTTTCCCACTCAGGAATTCCTTTAGCCTCTGAATATGTTTGAGGCTCATAGACACTATGAATGTTGGCCATGAGAGCAAAAATAACTGTATGCTGCTGTTTGCTCTTGTTTCTGGACGATCTACCCTCGATGAGCTCATCATTTAGGCCGAAGAGTAGAAGTGCCAACATTAGAGATAACAAGAGGAGCTGGAACTGGTTGTGGATCTGGAACAAGTTCAATAGGTGGAAGATCAATATCATCTGGAGGAAAATCATGTTGAGCATCATCAAAGACAATCTTCATCATCCCTCCCATTAGGTGGACCTAACAGAAGACGAAAACCCAAATCAGAAGCCTTCAAAGGCTGATCCTCAAAATGTTGTACAGGTGAGGAATGGTGAAAAGGTCCTCGTTCTTCATCAAAGACAACATCCCGACTAAAGATGAGACGATCAGTGTCTAAATCAATCAACCAGTAAGCCTTATGGTTGTCACTCTACCCTATGAACATAAGCTTTTGACTCTTGGAATCCAACTTGGAGCGCTTGGAATTTGGAATCCATACATATGCTAAAGAGCCATAGATTTTTAGATGACTGATCCTAGGTTTTCGACCAGTCCAAGCTTCCTCAGGAGTCTTCCCCTTAACAGCGTGGGTAGGAGACCAATTAAGGAGATAGACAACAGTGTAGACTGCTTCTGCCCAAAATTTATTTGGAACACTCCTGTGTTGTAACATGGAGTGGGCCATCTCAATGATTGTACGATTGCGCCACTCTACAACCCCATTTTGCTGAGGAGTGTAGGGTGTGGTTAACTGGTGTTTGATTCCATGTGTATGATAGAAGTTGGAGATAGCAGTAGAACAATATTCCCTCTCATTATTTGACCTAAGAGTGATTATACAACAACCAAACTCTTTTTCTACTAAGGCCTTAAACTTCTGAAATACAGTAAACACATTTGATTTCTGTCTAGGAAAGTACACCCACATGTTACGACTGAAATCATCAACAAAATGCAAGAAATACCTTCAACCAATAACAAAAGGTGTATTCATTGGCCCACATACATCAGCATGAACCAACTACAGTACCTTAGAGGCTCGCCATGAGTCACAATTTGTGAATGGTGTCCTGTGTTGCTTCCCAGTCTGACAAGCTCCACAAACCCCATGATGTTGAGTTTGGATCTCAGGTAAACCAGCTACAAGTCCTTCTCGAGCTAGTTGAGAGAGATAGTGCACATTTAAGTGCCCATACCGCTGATGCCAAAGAATGGTAATAGCAGAATTCCTAGTTGCCATGGCTAACTCTAGAGAATCACCTGTATCCACAAGTTTTTATAGACCATGTTCCTCAATACCAGCAGCCACAGTGGTGTGAGTCTCCCAATCAACAATGGAACATTTGTGTGCATTGAATACCACATCCAACTGAGGAGAATGCCGCATGATCTGATTGACAGAGAGAAGGTTTAGTTTCATGCCAGGAACATAGTATACATTGGGGAATATGAGATTCCTCCCACCAGATTGAATCTGAATTGTGCTCTTACCAACAACGGTATACTCTTCACCTCATCCAAAAATAATTGAGTCACTGAAGGGAGAGAAGTTTGTGAACCAATCATGCCGATGGGTGAAGTGTTGCGAAGCACCCGAATCAATGTACTAGGCGTAAAAGGCAGATTCCTTCTACTTAGTGTGCTCGACAACATTTGCTTTCTGCTGAGACCCTCCCTGCTTCTTCTGTTCAGAAGCCAAACACTAATGACAATCCTTCTTCATATGACCATATTTGTGGCAATAATTACATTAAATGTTCTTTCTCTTAGGACTGCCCGAAGGTTGACTTTAGCCTTTTTGCTGCGAAGGCTAACCTTTCCCTTTTTTCTTAGGCCGAGACTTAGATGCAAAAGCTTGTTCTTTAGAGGATGATGAGGCACTACTACCAAACTGTTGTTTCTAGCATTCCTGTTGCAAGAGGATGGTACAAAGCTCCAGAAACTTCAGATCAACATTAGTAGATGTAATGTTGAGGGTTTCAACAAAGTGCTCATAAGACATTGCTAGACTTTTCAAGGTGATTACTACCATGTCTTCTTCCTCCATCTTTCGACCAATAGCCTCCAATTGATCACAAATGTCTTGAATCTTTATCATATGCTTCTGTAAGGACATTCTCTCATCCATCATGATGGAGAACAATTGGTTTTTCAGAAAGAATGCACGACATTTGTCGGAGGTTTCATGCAAGGTTATCAAATGCTCCCAAATCTCTGCAGCTGATTTGCCGGATGGAACTTTTGGAAGCTGATCATCAGTAACTGAAAGCTTAATGAGCATCACCGCTTCACGATTTTGCTCATCAAACTTTTCCTGGGTTTTATTTGCTGTTGTGGGACGAGTAAAATTGCCTAGAACAATCTGATCAAGGCAATGATATTTGAAGACAGTCATCATTCGTTGCTTCCAGGTATTATAATTTATGTCGTTGAAACACTAACTGCCTTTCAACATAATGTTGTTCAAACTCGCCATCTTGTACGCTTTTCGAGGCACGAAAAATGAGATACAAAAGAGGCTCAAGAAAAGTTGAATGCACAGAACCCAACACATGAATTCTAATGCACTATAACTGAGGTAGTTTTAGGCACAAGTTTCGAGACAACTTGTTTGCACAAATTTCGATGCACGAAATTCGAGACACCCAGAAAAAACAGACAAACCCAAAATTCCTCTCGAAAAACCCAGAAGGAATTTGGAATTAGAGAAAATTTTCAGCTCTGAAAACAATGGATTTTTGGAAACCCTAGCTTGAATCTGGCAGAGGGCAAATGCAGAGAAATTCGTGCACAAAATTTTAGAAATTCGTGTAGAACTTAGGGCATGTTGAGCAGAGGAGGAATGTAGCTCAGAAAGAGCAGAAATCATGTCGGAAAAAAACAAATTGAACGGATTTTTGTTTGCAGAGACGCACCCAAAACCGTGTCTAAAAATCCAGACGAAAGACGCGAAAAATGAAGCAAGAAACACATCTTTAAGAACCCCAGAAATCGCGACCTCGAAGCTGAAGAAATCACGTCCAAACGCAGGAAAGAAACGCAACCAGAAGAGGGTTTAAAATCGCGGCCTTGAACAATAAAAAAATGCGATTTGAAAGAGTGAAAAATTGCGCCCAAAAAATCTTCAAAAACACACCCAGGTTGAAGAAATACAAATCGCGACCAGGAAATCCCAAACACGTGGCCAAATAGAAAAAAAACGAGTCCAAAAGAATGATCAAAACACGACCAAGGAGTCGCGCCAGGAGACACGCGATTTGGAAATGGACTCCATGAAATAAACGAGTCAAAAAAAATTCAAATTATAGTTTTAAAAACCTAAGAATTTTTTTAAATGAAATAACCTTGCTTTGATACCATATTATGCGAGAGCAATGGTAAAAATATTTGTTGTTATTTACAATTAGCAAACGCTCAATAAATAGATTACAAGAATTTATAAAACTTGAAAGTTTCTAAAAGGAAACTTCAGAAGATCGAAGAATTGATCTTATCAAGAATAAAACAATATAATACACAATTGAGCATTAAATAGGTAAATAATAAATATTATTTTAATAAATCCATAAAATTGTAAAAATAAATAAACATTACCAAATAGATTTGAAATATATAAAAAAATATGCCATATTTATAAACCATGATAAAATATAAAATAAAATAATATTATATTAAATTTAAATACATTATAATAAATTTAATATATTAAATATATCAATAATTAATAATGTAAACTAACTATTTTAAAATATACTAAAAAAGATTAAAAAAATTAAAACAAAACAAAATATAAACAAAACCTAAAAACAAATGAAATCTAATGCAATCCCTTCCTCTGCCTCCTAGATCTTGCATATATTAGTTTGCTTGCAGCTTATGACTTACTGCACAATTGGATAGAGACTCATCAACATTGAACTAAGTCTTAGAGGATACTTCGATAGTCTCTTGAATTTCTTCAACTTTTGTAGATGCAACAACACATAGGGAACTGAACATAGGCCACAATGTCTACAACAATACTCAACAATGGCCACCACGTTTGCAATAACACTCAACAATGATGACCACATTTGCAATAGCGAGCAAAAACTATGTCAAGATGACACTAAACATTGGACAATCAACGACTCAACAGTAAACATTAAACCCTCTTGTAGGTCAAAGATTTCACAAAACAAACAATGAAGCTCGCAATATGTTTTTACATGTTGTGAGTGTTGTTTTTTTCGAAAGAATTTCAAAAGATTAATTAAAAACTTGCTTTTAAAATATATTTTAATGAAAACTCTAACTGTTTTATGTACAAATTTTAGGGTAAATTGAAATGGTTCTCTAGAGTCTTCCTTAGTTGCTGGTCTATGTATGGGAATGGTTATGATTTTAAGGCTTAGTAAGCTGGAACGATAATTTTTTCCCTAGGTATGGCTATATATATATATATATATAGTTTTATTATATATGTTTATTTGGTATAGAGGATGTAACAACCCAACCTACAACTTTTTTTAAAATTTTGCAATGTCTTCAACACTTTCTGATTACCAAGATCTGAGAGTGGGCAAGGTGAGAGCATACAGTGCTTCCAACCACACAACTATTCTAAATGATTGCAATTACAGAATGATTGGCGACAAGGCGACCAAAATATGCAGGTGGCAAAGCTAACCTAATCAACACCTCTTTGACAAATTGCATAAAATGCAATTCAAGCCACTGGCAGAATGTTTAAGCTTGACTCAGACCAAAATGGTCGAGAATGCCAGTTTTTTCAATGCCAAAACGGGCTGAATAATATGTTATAATAATTGACAGTAAACCATCCAATTTTACAATATGAAATTGTAATGTCCCCTTCTCATCGATCTTTGACACTCATCCACCTATTAGGAAGCTGTAGGCATGTATGAGGTAAAATTAGGGTTTCCAGTTCTGTGATTCCTTGGCATTTTCTGAGAGTTTACTATTTATAGTAAATTCTATTTTAAGCAGTATGGAGTTTGTCAGCTGTCAGTACTTCATTTCCAGTTGGAGCTTTCATTTGCAGTTCATGTTTGACCACTTAAGGCATTTTTATGTTGAATAAAGGCATCAAGGTTATATTTTGCAGTTGACCCCTTGGCCTAGCAAGACAACTTAAGTTGTGTTTAAAAGGGGGACTTGGAAGGGGTATATTCTCATAAAAGTGATTTAATTTTTTATTAAGATTAATGCCTTGAGAAATAAAGTGGACGCCTTTTTGAGGGAGATAATATTTTAAATTAAAGATATTAATATTGCCTTGTAAAGTGGACGCATTTTTGAGAAGCTGAATAGTTTTGTGGAATTTTGAAGAGTCTCTGTGACTATTGGCGTCTTTTCTTGAGGAGTTGAAGAGTCTTCTACTCTTCTATAAAAATGAAGGCTTTATTTCAGTTTTGGCATCCATTCATGTTATTGCACTGTTATGCTTTCGGAATGACAAATGAATTCTTGCTTCGAGGAAGCTACCTCCTAGCCAATTATCCAATTTCATGTTTGAAATACAACATCTAGTTGGAATTTGCTGCTTCTCATCCAGACTAGCAGATTGAGCTCAATTGTGAAGAAATTTTGAAGATTCATCAATTTTGGTCTTGCTGTTTCATCTACAGCTGAAGGTGATTTCATGTTATATCTTAATTTCCAGTTTGAATTTAGTTTTGGGTATTTTACCTTTCAGTTTTTTGTTCAAGGGCGCCCCTTTCCACCAATTCTTGGATTTTATTGATGAGAATCTGATTTTTAAGAAGAAATCGCCCCTTCAAGGAGGGCCGTACTTTTCTAGAGGAGCTTTGGAATTCGTGCAAAATTAATAGGGGTTCTTTGGAGCTGTTTCTTCATTCTAGTTTGGTCACCTACCTTCTAGCAATCAGCTGCACTTGGTTTCATTCGATTTGGAGGTAATTTGACCAAGTTATGAGCATTTCATGATTTTCTCTGTAGCTGGTTTGAATTTCCAGAATTCTGATTTTTATATCAGATTGTTACAGTTTCCAGTTTTTGGTCTTATACTTCAGTTTTGGAGTGATATATGATTGTAAAAGTTCATACTTCTTTTTCTAAGGTTCACTCTCTATCTTTGTAAATTGTAATTTGCAGAGTTTAATTTGTAAAGGTTGAGATTAAGCATTACTAATCCAACCATTTTCAGTTCTGCAATTACTTATTGTTTTGTCATTAAATTACCCCTGGATGGTTTACCGCCAGTGTGGATAATCTGATTTGTAACACTCTTGTACCCACTTTCATAGTGGAGAATCCCCATAGCTCTGTGGATGCCTGCCACAGCGGATGAATTGTTTTATTTGTAATCTTTTCCCCCCACTGTTTGGTGGTAGTGTGGAAATGCTTTTCATGGCTGGTTATCCGCCTATCAGTTTCTAGTTTTCAATTCAACACTCCATCATATGTTAGCACCTTGCCCTCAGTGGGATCTTGAGTGCACATTCTTGACGTTGAGTAGTTTTCTTTCAAGTATTTTTATTTAGCTCCTCCGCCATATGACAACACCTATCTCTCATTGGGATTGAGTGTGCATTCTTGGTGTGAGTTCATTTCAAGTTCAGTTTTCTATTTGGAGCTAATGCTAATCGAGTTGATTAAGTGCTGGTTATGTGTGTTAATTCATCAAAAAAATTGGTTAGCATATTTCAGAAATGCATACAAATGATAACTCTTTCGCAGTTTAACCATCCGAAGCTTGCAAAATAGATATGAATGCACACATATTGAATCCTCCGGCGGTACTACTGTTCGGGGTTTACAAGATTATCATGAAATACATTTCAAAACAATATGACATAAGATATACTGCTGTTATGAATTTGATATAAAGTTATAATTATAAAATTAGATTGTTGCAATATCGAAATGAGGCCAAATAACAATGATAAATCAATATAATTGCATACCCAACTGAAGAATACCTCATATGGATATGTAAGGTGTTGATGCAAGACTGATATCACTTTAATTACTGCTGATACACTATCAAATCAAACTGATACACTACTGATAACTCACTTAAACACTGGACACACAGCTGCAAACAGTACCTGGATGCATACCAACACAACCAAAATTATCTCAGTGATCTCTGTGACTGCTGCAACACTGAAAATCATTGGTGAAAATGTCAGAATAGCAAGGTAATCACTTGCCAACAGTGGCATGGTGTAATGGTTAAGTTCTATTGTTGTTCTTGCCATCAAGGTTCAAACTCCAATGGGTTGTAATTGTTGAATGTTTATATTGGGATTGTGATGTCCCGCAGACAGGTTCGGGAAGCTGTATTTAGCCCTTTATTGGACCCTTGTGGGCTAGCAGATTGGTTAGAGGGTCGCTGGTACCGGAGAGTTTGATCGCTTTGGTTTTCGAGCCCGATCGGTTCACGGCCGGCTGGCATTTCAGAGTTCACGCTTCTCGGCAGATATTCTGAGTTTTGAGCAAGTTATGGAATTTTAAGTGATTAAGTTAATTATTTAACTTAATGCCTTTTTATTAAAGTCACATTGACTTTAATATATTTTATATCACTTAAAATGTTCAAAAGGGGGATTTAATATTTTAATGACTTAAAATATTAAAAGTGCGCTCAAGTATTAAGTCTTAACTATTGAAAAGACTTAATAAAATATTAAAAGATTTTAATGATTGCAAAATGGCATTTTTTCTTGAAATGCGTGCCATTTGGGTATAAAGCATTTCTCTGGCAATAGAAACTCATCTTTGAGAATTTCACTTTGCCTTGTGCCATTTTTACTGTGCATTCTCCTGTGACCAGGGTTTGAACATTTTGTCCATTGAGGAACGATAACTCTTCAGTGTTGAGTGCTTTTGAGGCTGTGAAAGATCAGCTGAATCAGTACAGTTGAGAGCTTCACACAGAGGTTCTACAGATACAGACAGAGGTTTTATATATTCAGATTGTTTGTTGTTTGCAAATAAATGAGGGTTTCTACTGGTGGCGCATCCTTCTTCAGAGTCAGAGGTTTCCAGCAAAGATTCCTTGCCTTCTTTTCTTAGCCGTACGACCTACCTTGGATAGTGTGCCTTAGAGAGGCGTGTGAAGGGTTAGGCTGAAACGCCTCCCTTTTGTGGGATTTTTGTCTTCTATCATTGGTGCCCAGCAATTTCAGAGGATTGTATCCAGTTTCGTGGCAGGAGAAATCACATCTGGAGATTTGGCGTGCTTATATGCTTGATTTCACCATTTCCGGCTGTCAAACTGGCAAATTCTTTAATTAAATAATCTGGAGCTATTCTGGTATGTGTATCATTTGCATTCTATTTGTCTCAATAAAATAATGCAATCTACACTCTCTTTCTGAAGCAAATAGTATTAATTTTCATTTTATGAGCAATTATGATGTGCGCCCCTTCTCTTCTGTCTATTAAACATTCTCTAAAAAATTAAATAACGCATAAAGACTTAAGGAAAATAAGGGTTTTGAGTTGAGAGCCAGCAGGGCTCATCACAGAATGAGGTCCCCGCTTGTGACCTCACCGGTTCATAGCTCGGGTCAAAAGTGTTGTACCCCAAAATTAAATTTTTGTTACACTTAGACATTTTGAAGAAATGAGTAAAAAGTCTTGTCGAAACAGTCAAAAAGGTCAAAATTTGGGTGTGCATGTCTTGCATGGAGGGTCAAAACACAAAATTTTCAATTTCTGACGATCTGGGTCTGCTAAGAGCAGCTTAACCTACAAAACCCAGATCTCAGTTTTTCATCCCTAAATTTTAGGAAAACTGCTATTTTTAGAAATTTTCTCGAAATAGTAAAGTTTTTTGGGTTTTTCTGGGTTTCTTTCGAAACGGATACTGGCAAAATTTTCTAAAAATAGAAAATTTCTAAAAATAGAAAGTTGGTCGGCGAGAGTCGAGCCCGATTTGATTGGCTCAAAATGTATGTCCGTGTCGGTGTGATCCGAGAATCTTAAAATAATCAGTTTTGCCCTACTGGGTCTATTCAGCTTTTTCAGAAGCATATCTGGAGTTCCGAGGTCATCAATGGAGGTCATCCGACTGCCAGGCGTTAATTTTAGCATTCAAAACTTCCAGCAGAAAGTGAAACGATGAACATGCACGAGGATCGAGGAAGAAAAGTGAATAAGTTGAAAATTTTCTAAGTCTGCTAAGTTTGGGCGCCCCAGTTGAAGAAAGGCGCCCACCTTTTTAGGGCATCAGATGAAGAAATTAGGGTTACGGTCTCCAATGGAAGTTGCTCAGTTTTCAGTCAGCTTCGCGATGGATATCCCCGTCAGAGCATCTGATGATCCAGTCTCCGGCAAATTCAAGTCAAAGTAGAAGGTATAAAGTGAAAATCTGAAACTTGAAGTTGAATAAATTATGAATTTTTCTAAGTCTGGAGAAACTGGGCGCCCTAAGAAGAGAAAGGCGCCCAACTTTTCAAGGGTGCAAACAGAGGAATTTGCAGTCAAAGCTATAACGGGATGTCTTCAGAATTCAACTGGCTTTGCAGTGAGCTATTCAGCACGACAAACGGAGCTCGCAGTCACCAGATTCAAAAGGCTGAACAGAGGGTCCGACGAGAGGTGAGAAGAGAAATTCAAAGCAAAAGTGAAAAAGGTGAAAAATAAACTAAGTGTTGGTAAACTGGGCGCCCCCAGTCAAGATAGGCGCCCAACCTTTTGAAGGGTAAAAAATCCATTTTTGACAAAAGTGTCTCCAGAGGACCCCCCTTCATTCTCCGTCAGCTTCGCAATGAGCACAGCCATCAGTCAATCCGACACCCGGAGCTCAAGATTCAACAAGGTCGCCCGAAGAAGTGAAAGACATGAATAAATTGAAGATTTTTCTAAGTCTGGTGAAAGTGGGCGCCCCCCTTGAAGAAGGGCGCCCAAGCTTTAAAGCCTTCAGATGATGGAATTTGCAGAAGTAACGTCCAAGAAGGCCTCGCCAAAATCAGTCTGGCTATCCAACGAAACACTAAGACAGTCAGTCCGATCAACGTAGCTCCCGGAATCGAAGATTCACCAGAAGATCAAAGGGAGAAGGAAGAACGTGGAAGTCAGGAAAATGGCTAACACTGGAGAAGTTGGGCGCCCCTAGAAGGAAAAGC
The DNA here is from genome assembly GCA_007258455.2 of Sequoia sempervirens. NCBI lineage: Eukaryota > Viridiplantae > Streptophyta > Pinopsida > Cupressales > Cupressaceae > Sequoia > Sequoia sempervirens. The sequence continues at coordinate 54,027 of VDFB02339474.1, read as the reverse complement.
CTCCCATGAATTCGGAGGTCGAGATCAAATTTTTAGCCGGAGGTGCCTCCAGAACATCTTCTTCAGAATCAGTCCAGCTCCGCAGTAAACCACTCAGCTCGCCTGTCGGGTAAACAAATCAACGAGAAATCAGAGGCGAAGTGGCATGTTAAAATGGAGAAAAGTTGAAAAAGTTGAGAAAATGGCTAACACTGGTGAAGTTGAGCGCCCCTCTTGGAGAAAGGCGTCCAAACCTTCATGCCTTAGAAGATTTTTGAAGATTTTCAAAATTTCAAAATTTGCTTGAGAAGAAGATGGCGTCCAAGTTGAGAAGATGAGATTTAGGGTTTTGAAATAAAAGCAGAAAAAAGCAAAACCTAAAATCGAACCCTAAGTCTATTTAACACTTCTTTTCAATGTATTTTTCATTATTTTTGCAGGTAGCATCCAGAGGAGAAAGTTGGAGCAGCAAGTTTGAGAAATTTTTGTGATTAAAGAATTCATAGTTGCTGGTTTTACATCAGATTTTTCAGACCAGCAAGCATAAACCATTGTTCTTTCAAGCTTTTTGTTCCAGAAGATCAAATTTTTCAAGCAGGAGGCCAAGGCTTTCAATTTTTCAGTCATCTGGGTCTTTTTGCCTCTATCTTCTGAAGAATTTTTCAAGAACTTCATCAAGTTGCAGCAAGTGCTTTTGTCTTGCATGTCAGTGAAAACTTCAGTGCATTCAAAATTCAATCATCTGGGTCCTTTCCAATCAGTCTTCTGAAGAAAACCCATATCGCAGCTTTTTTCGAAAACCTAGGGTTGGCTGCTTTTTCAATCAAACGTCAGAGTTTTGCAAATACAATCAACTGGGTCCATTTCTAGCGATGATACGAACAAAACCAGGATGCCAGCTTTTCGGGGGAAAAATTGAAGAAATTAGGGTTTCTTTCGATCAAAATTCAAGATTGCACAAAAGCGGACGTCTGGGTTGTCTTGTATCGTCATTGAACAAAGACCCATATCAGAAAAAATTGCTCAAAAATTAGATCCGTTGAAGCATAAAAATCAGCATTCTAAAATAGAAATTGTTGGGGACTTATGCGAAGCGAGTTCTGATCATTCTTCAAGTTTTACGAAATGGGTACCTCTAATGTTTTCAAAGTCGAATCCAGCTTTTCCGCGATTACAGCCAAAGCGAGGCGGACTTGCATCATGTCAATAGGTGTTGGAAGCCCTGCATACTTGGAAGAAGCGGGCAACACTTCAATCAAGAACACGGGTCATTACGGACTCCCACCATGGCAGCATCTTTATTCCCTATATCCAGTTGAGGCAGCAGGTTAAATGTCTTGTCATATTTCGCCAGCTACAGGGAGATCGGTCCCCATTGGATGGCAGGTTGATTTGCAGTTTAAAGCCTGATATGGTTGAAAAGTGTTTTTCCATTCCCCCATGGCCTGAAAGTGTAACTCTTTCGAGGGATGAGTGTGAAAAGATGTGGAATATGCATAAGGACAAATACAGCAAGAAGATTGCCCAGAGATGGATGAAAGAAAAACATAAGACATTGCCCAAGAATGTCGGACGAGGGGAGTTCAAGGACGAGGTTGCCATCATCATCACTTTGCTCAACAGGGTCACTGGTTCCGAGGATGCCACCAAGTTCCAACCTTGGATGTTTTATGCCATACCTCACATTATGAAGAAAACCGAGTTTTATGATTGGCCTACTTTGATTAGTGACTGCCTACATCAACAAATAACAGAATATTTCCAGTTTCATGTATTCCACATGGTGTCATATCTAGTCTATTTGGTGGCCTATCAAGGTCAATTCAGAGGATTGAACACCGAGGGGTCATTGAGCGTTCAACACATATATAATTATTATCCCCAGTTGGAATTCACAAAGTCGTTGCACCACTACAAAGGGGTGAACGAGGCATTCTTGATGTACACGGTGCGTGACTTAGACAATGAATTGCACGTCCGCATCTCTTCAGTTGCCAGGGCAGCAATGGCGGAGATAGGCGAATTGGTTTTATACAGTTTCCTACCTTTACCTATCTAGGGTTTATGGTTATTGGTGCCACAACTCATGTTCACCAAGGTATCCAGTCGGGCGAGTCATCTTCATGGAATTCTTGAGGCAAGCTCCACGGTGTTCATTGATCTTGAGAAAATGAAAAGGAAAACCCTCTCTTCACTTTCCATTAGGGTTGGGTGTTGCCACATGCAGGACTGCTGCAGATGCCAGGACAATTGGAGAAGAATTAGATAAATTAGGTCTCAAACCCTACAGTGAGAGGCGGTCATTTGATCCTCATGGTGTCTACGCTGGCCGGTTGGAAAAGAATTACAATCATATACCCGCACTTGAAGATTTTTGGGCTAACTGTGCAGATGGGTTTGAAGTGCGAAGGCGTAGTTACAGCAGGTTGACTCTCCATCAGATGAAAGACTGTTTGAATGAAGACATTGAAGGACTCTCTGATGATGATGAAGATGTTCTTCTACCGATGTACACTCAGAAAAGAATCAAGGATCAGCCTCTTCCACAAGTTAATTGGGCAGACAAGGAATCTCTTTCAGTTGAAGACAGAACAAGACAAGTCATTGAGTATAGTAAGGTTTTCTTAGTGCTTAAAAGGAAGAACTCTATTCCAGTAGCAGAGCCGCCAAGGATAATTCCCTCTTCTTCTACAGCACAGTCAAAAGGAAAAGGTAAAAGTCAGTCTCAAGATGGCGTCAAAGGATGTAGATCAAATAAAAATGTAAAGAGAAGGTTGGATTTCTCAGGCATAGTCATACAGGAACAGCCTACGGTTGATTCAGAAGTTCCTCTTGACGAGCCCATACCTCAGAATGAAGCAGAGGAGCCACCGTCAACACATGTTCCTGTACCTTTGACGGGTTCGTCACCAATTCATATTGATCTTGATATTGAAGATGATGAAGAGATCGCAGCAGTACCTCCTGAGGAAGTTAGTAAAGATACTACGGTGTCTTGGCTTGAGAACTCCTTAGGAAGGGTTAGGAGAAGGCCTTCATATCAAGTGAGCGTTGATGATCTCGATAGCATCTATCAGGAACCTCCTAAGAAGAAAGCAAAGAAACAAGTTCACTTTGACAGGAATCCTGATAACGAGATTGTTGTAGAGACTGCTGTGCCTCCAGAGGATAAGAATAGAGATGAGGTGAACATGGATGATTTTGTAATGGTCAAGGCTAATCTTGGTAGAAATACCAGACATGCAGATTTGAGTCTCTTCAAAGTTGTATCCGAAAACCTACATGAAAGAGTGCTTAAAGATGGAGAAGACAAGGCAGCCCTCAAGGCCGAAAATCCAGCGGCTTAAGCACATTTCTAACCTTGCTGCGTGGTTCTTCCCCAAACAACTTTCGGTTGCTACCCGAGGTCTTAGAGACACCGACTGATCACCCTTCAGTTAAAACTGACTGGTCATATGTGGGAAAAGACTTCGGGGAAGTGGATCGAGAGCTTCATTGTCAGAGGAAAGGAGATCTTGGCTCGGATGTTCCAGTTGAGAGAGAATGCTCATAAACTTCGTCAAAGCATCCAAGGATTTGAACAAACATTGGCTGAAGTAAAACCTAGGCATGAGATTATCATTGCTGATTTAGACACAGCCTACGGTTCAGCAGTTTCAAAGGAGCATAAAAGACAAATCCTTGCTTGGAGAGAGCGTCATGTTTTCAAAGTTAAAACCTATGAGAGGATATCTGAAGAATTCATTACCTACAGACAAAGGGTGGTTGAAGCTCTCCTTTTCATCAGCGAATTTGTCATAGAGATCCCCTCTCAGTACAGTCTTGAAGATGGTTCTTATGTCGGGCTTGAGGAGGTGCAAAATCAGTTCCAGAACGTTGTTCAAAGTTGCAGCCCAGTTGGTGGAAGGATAGGTCATATTTCAGTGATGTCAGCAAAAGTTCAATAAAGCGGCCAATGAGATTGAAGATTTCCTAAGATCTATTGAAGATGCCGAAGATATTCTTGAAAAGCGGTGTTTTGCTGTTGATGGTATAGATGCACCGAACCGGGACACAATCTCAAACTTCCTAGCGGATGTGATCGAGCTTTAAAGCAGCTTTCTTCTAGAAGCTTTCTTTCCCGCTTTCTTTCTATTCTTGGAATCATCCTTATCCATTCTTTGAGGATAGAAAGAAGATAAGATGTAATAGTTGGCGTTTCCCGCCTTTTCTGCTTTTTAGGGTTTTATCTTTCTAGATTTAGTAATAAAGCTTGCTTGCTGAGCAAGCCCTAGATTGTGAAAGCAAGGAGATTTTAGGGTTCCCTACTCCTCTGTTTCTCTATAAATAAGAGCCTTTGCTCATTTAGTTTCTTTTAACGGTTATTGTGATAACAAAACGCTGAGCCTATTTTGCCTTCTATTTGTTATTCAGTTTCAGTTCAGTTGTATTGTGATAAGCAAATTGTTGAGCCTCTTTAGCCAACAAGGAGTTAGTAAGATTGCTGTTTTTCTATTGTGTTAAGAATAAGTTTGCAAGCCTCCTTAGCTACAATTTCTTATTCAAGGCATGTTAGAAGGGAGTTTTGTTTTAGAGATTTGAGTAATAAAATCATGAGCCTCTTTTGCCTTGGTCTAAAATCTCAGATTTCCGTTATCTATGTTATGCTTTCATGATCTTTATTTCAGCTTACAGTGAAGTGTGTAGGTGTTTGTTGAGAAAGAGATTGTTAAAGTATTTTTGTCAGAGAATCTACCTTGTTAATTTCTAACTTCTCTTGCTCTGCTATTACTTGAGAAGTTAGAAACGTCTTTAGTTTAAGTTAGTCGTAGTTGAAGGTCTTAAAACAGAAAATCTCAGCTGCTGCGTTTGTGTTTAATAAACCTTGTGCTCTAAGCTGATCAAAAGATAGGCAACTTAGTTTTAGTTTACTTTCTTTCAAACACCATCAGCAAGAGGGAGCTTCCCCTCCTAATTTGAAGAGCAGTTTATCTGTGCATAGCTGTCCGTTTTCAAATCCGCATTCCAGAGGTGCGAATTTAAACGCCAACAGTTTTCTGGTGCCCACCGTGGGGCACAAGGTTTTAAACAACAAAGAAAGCTTAGGCTTTATGTCACGGGTATGACCATCTGGCGTCCTACTGCTCCAGTTCAACAACCTGATCTTACACCTACAGTTATCCAACCAAGTTTCCAGATAATTGAAGGAGAGCAAGTTGACATTATCAGCAGCCTGAGGAGTTTCATCTTTGAGAAGGAGACTCCTGCTCAGTGGAGAAACGCTGCTGTTATTCTAGACAAAGAGGAAGAGAAAGCCGATATTGCAGCCAAAAGACCTGTCTTGCCACCACCCGCGTGGGACTAGACAATCCTGGCGTACATAGTCTATACAAGGAGGAGAACAAGAACAAATCCGCTCTTCCAGCAAGAAGATACTTTCCTTCCACATACACATCCTACAGAAGTTGGAGAGTTATCCAACACAGTTCCTGAGTTCAACGCCGCACCTGTGTCCGAAGAAGAAGAATCCGAAGCGATGGGTGATAACCGCAACAACGATGATAACAACAATCGCAATCGGAGAAGAGGTCCCCCACTGCCTTGGGGTGATAATATCGGACCTTTGGCCCTAGGAGCAAATCACGAATTGCCTAAGGGGTCAAGAAAACTCTTTCCACGGTTCCAAGGTGATGGGTGTCAACATCCTGACGATCATCTTTCAGCCTTTTCAACGGCTTGCGCTGTTTTGCATGTAGGTCATGAAGATATTGCTATTCGTCTCTTTGTTGAGACACTCGCAGGAGTTGCTGCCGAATGGTTCAATCACTTGGAGCCTGGTTGCATAACCAACTGGAATACTATGACTGAAAAGTTTCTTGCGAGGTTCAAACCAGTTGAAGATAGCCACCAGTTGTTCGCTCGACTTTCCAATTCAAAGAAGGAGGACAATGAACCGATGAGAGAGTTCGTAGCAAGGTTTAACCGCCTGGTTACTCGTCTTTCATATACACTCAATCCATCGCCTGAGATCCTGTTAAGCAGTTTTGTCAATGCACTTCCATCAGAGATAGCCTTTATCATAAGATCGGCTCACGAGACGGAACTGGGAGAAGCACAACAAGGTGCAATGGAAATTGAAAACAACATGATCACTTCAGGAAAGATCAGAGGAGATGCTATTAGACCTTTGGTTCAAAGTTCCGCTGATCCGTTACTTCAAAGGGTTGCAAATGAAGTAACTATTCTCAAGAGGCAATTGCCACTTCAGCCAACGCCTCTTGCTCAAGTTGCACCACCACCTGCCTTGCCCGCACCACAGCAGCCTTATCAACCTCAACAGCCGTATCAGCCGAGGAGGAATAACTTTCAACCTTACAACAATTACAAGCCACGAGGGCCACCTCCACCAAGGCAAGCAGCCGACAATACACAAAATGCTGTGTTTTGCTCTTTTCATGATTCCACTGAACATGCCGGCGCATCTTGCCCTGAAAATGTCAGAATGAACGAGATAATGGGATATGCCGAAGCTGCACCTGCACCAAGTTTCGTTCCAACTCCAAGTTCGAATGTTGTCTTACCTCAATCGGACAACTTCGATGGCGACTCCGCAACGGGCTACTTTGAAAGTGAACCCGTTTTTGAAGAACAAGAAGAAGATATTTGTCAGTACTCTCTTGCAGTTAATCCTGAGAATCATATGACTCCTGTGTTCACCAGAGCTCAACATCTGAGAGCACACAAGGAAGAAGAAGAAGAGAGGTTGAAGATATCAAAAGAAAAAGAAAGAGAAGTAGCTTCTACTTCAAATATTAAGTCTTCTCAAGAGAACATGAAAGCAGTTGCTGAAGGTTCGTCCTCAGCAAATTTTGACATTGTAGATTCATTGATGAAGAACAAAGTGCAGATTTCTCAGTTAGAGTATCTCCAAGATCATCCAGAGCAAGTGGACCGACTTCTCAAATTTGTGAAGAAAGGACCTACCAAGCAGCCCACATTGCTCGAATCATCCGTTCCGGCGGAAGACAAGCCTAAGCCCTTCTATATTTCTCTATATATAGGAGGTTACAAATTGAGCAATTGTATCATCGATTCCGGAGCTTCCGACAACGTCATGCCTCTACAAGTGATGAATGCTCTAGGACTTTCGTGCACCAAGACAAAGGACAAATGCTACTCACTGGAGTCCAAGTCGGTGCCGTTGGTCGGTCAATTAAAAGATGCTCAAGTGAGGTTGGCGGCTTGTCCTGAAAAGAAAATCATGATGACCATCCTAGTAGCTGACATTCCAGCAAGCTATGGGATGCTATTAAGCAGAAGCTTTTGCAAGGACCTCGGTGGAGAGATTCAGATGGATTGGTCTTCTGCAAATATTTCGTTAAAGAAAGGAACTTTCAAGCTGGAACCAGAACCCAAATCTCGATTTGCGGTCGTGAAGTCTCAAGATCCTCAAGCTCAAGTTCTATATCAAGAAACGGGTCTTGGTACTTACGCCATGTTGTCGGAGGTTCCTGAAGAAAGTCAAGAGGTCGCGTGCATCGTAGAGAAATCAGCAGATGATCCTAAGTTGTGGACTTTGCAGTTCGATGGGAGTTGTTCCACTGCTGGTTCAGGAGCAGGAGTTGTGATAATTTCTCCTGAAGGACAATTATATCCTTTTGCATACCGCTTGCAATTTGAATGTACAAATAATACGGCGGAATACGAGGCGCTTTTACTAGGTCTCAGGAATGCAAAAGATATGGGTATCAAATACCTTAAGGTCGAAGGTGATGCGGAGCTTGTTGTAAAGCAAGTCAGAGATCAATTCAGAGTGAAAGCAGATCGTCTTCGACATTATAGAAATAGGGTGTGGAATGCAATAGATTGGTTCGAAGCATTTGATATCAAGTACATTCCACGTCTGGAAAATAGCAGAGCAGATGCCCTCGCGGTATCAGCTTCACTTTTCATGCCACATTCTGACTTTCGTCAGAATGCGTTTGCTATCGAATTAATATACAGGCCAGCTGTACCTGACAACTGTGACAATTGGCAAGTCTTTAACGATGATGAACACATTAAGGAGTTTCTTGTTATGGGAGATAATTTCAAGGAATTGTTCTTTGAAGGCAGTTCATCTACTCACAGAGAAGCAATAACAGAAGTTTCTGATACGCCAAAGATTGCTGAAGATAAAGAAATTCCAGAAGAACCAGAATCCAGCATAATCCAGTTGAAAGGAAATAAAATTCCCAAGGGTTTAGTTTCCTTGGAGAATATTTTTGACAGGCATGATAGATACATTCAAGAGCAGAGAAATTCAAGTGACAGAACTTCTGCCGAATATCAACAAGTCAATATTGGTACAATTGACAAGCCCAAGCTTGTTAATTTAGGTACATGCTGCACGGCAGAGGAGAGCGAGAAGTTCATTTCTTTGTTCCAGCAATACCGAGATGTCTTCGCCTGGTCATATGAAGATTTAAAAGTTTTTACACCAAGAGAATTGTCTCACACAATTCCTCTTCGACCTGAAGCAAAGCCCTTCAGGCAAAAGCAAAGACACTACAATCCGCGGATTCAAGACACCATCTACGCGGAGATCCAGAAGATGGTGAATGCAAAGATCATCTTTCCGATCCATCATTCCACTTGGGTGTCGAATATAGTTCCTGTGCGCAAGAAGAACGGAGAAATCAGAATTTGCGTCGATTTCAGGAACCTGAATCAATCATCGCTCAAGGATAATTATCCTTTGCCAATCATGGAGCACACTTTACAGACGGTTACCGGTTCAGAGATGCTGTCTTTATTGGACGGTTTTTCTGGTTATAATCAAATAGCGGTGGCTGAGGAAGATCAATTCAAGACGGCGTTCACAACCCCGTGGGGTACGTTTGCCTATGAAAGAATGCCCTTCGGCCTCATCAACGCCGGTGCTACATTTCAAAGAGCCATGGATTTGGCGTTTGGTGATTTGAAGAATAAAGTAATAGTTGTCTATCTTGACGACCTCACTGTTTTCTCAAAGACACGACAAGATCACTTTTCACATCTAGGGAAAGTCTTTGAGAGATGCAGATATCATAAAATATCATTGAATCCTAAGAAGTCTATCTTCGCGGTGACGGAAGGCAAGTTGCTTGGCCACATCGTCTCCAAGGAAGGAACTCGAATTGACCCAAGTCGGGTTGAAGCTATCCGAAGTTTGTCTCTTCCAACAAGCAGAACAGGGGTACACTCTTTCTTTGGTAAGGTAAATTTCATACGAAGATTTGTACCAGATTTTTCTGAGTTGACTAAAGATATATCTGCTATGATGAAGAAGAAGACAGTTTTCAAGTGGACGGAAGAAGGAAAGAAGGCGTTCGCAGCAATAAAAGAAGCCATCAGTCGAGCTCCAGTGCTAGTCCGTCCTGATTTTGAAAAGGAATTTATCCTTTATTGTTATGCATCAGAGTATACTCTGTCTGCCATTCTGACACAAAAGTTAAACGAAGAAACTGAATCTCCAATAGCTTTCATGAGCTGCAGTTTCAAGGACAGCGAATCAAGATACTCTCAGATTGAAAAGAATGCCTATGCGGTGGTTCGAGCTGTAAAGAATTTCAGATTCTATATCCTAAATTCTCACACCGTCGTGTATGTCACAGATCCAGCAGTAAAGAGCGTGTTAACTCAACAGGAGATGGGCTCCAAAAGAGGAAACTGGATCGCGAAGGTTCAAGAGTATGACTTGGAGATCAAGCCAACCAAACTCGTTCGCGGGAGAGGTCTTTGTCAGTTGATGGCGGAAGATGGTGATAAGAAACTTCAAGCTAAAGGTATACCCGAGATGGAACCTGAAGTTAAAGAAGACCTTCCAATGGTCTTGCTGATCGAGTCTTCGGGAGAATGGTTTACTGAGATATGGTATTACCTAACATACGGTGATTGTCCAAATCACCTGAACAAGCAACAAAGGAGAACGCTTAAGCTAAAAGCGCAGAATTATATAATCATCAGCAATGTTTTGTACAAGCGGGGCCTTGACGGAACATTCTTGTTGTGTGTCACCAAAGATCAACAACGGCGCTTGCTGGAAGCTTTCCATAATCAAGCATGCGGTGGTCACTTTTCATCAAAGGTAACAGCTTTTAAAATCTTGCGGGCTCAGTTCTTTTGGCCGACTATGTTCCGCGATGCATACGAGTGGGTACATAAATGTCAGTTGTGTCAGCAGTTTGTTGGCAAAGCAAAGTTAGCAGCCGCTCCTCTCAGGCCAGTTGTTATAGATGCTCCATTTCAGCAATGGGGTCTAGATTTTATTGGTCCTATCAACCCACGTTCCAGCAAGGGGCATATTTATGTCCTTACAGCCACTGATTACTTCACTAAATGGGTTGAAGCCATTCCTACCAAGCGAGCTACGTCCGAGGTCGTGTGTGAATTCTTAAAAGAAAACATTGTCACACGCTTTGGAGTGCCTCGCAAAATTGTGACAGATAATGCAACATGTTTCTCGTCAGAGGAGCTAATGGAGTTCTGTTTTGATCACAGCATTACACTATCTCATTCATCAGATTATTACCCCCAGGGTAATGGACAGGCTGAATCATCAAACAAGAACATTGTCACAATCATTCGCAAGTTGGTTGATTCCAGTCAGCGAACTTGGCACAAGAAACTTTATGATGCTCTCTGGGCCGACAGAATTACTCCGAAGAGAGCCATTGGTACCTCACCCTTTATACTCCTGTATGGTACAGAAGCAATGATACCCATCAAATTGGAGTTGTCCGCCTTGTAGCTGGCGACCTCAGTAGAAGATGGAGAGTTCACAAATCCTGTTCAGAAGCGTATCTTGTACCTGACTAAGCTTCAAGAAGAAAGGGAAGAGGTAGTAGATAGAATCACTCAACACCAAGAGCGGGTGAAGGAAATTTTTGACAAGAAAGCTCGCCAACGAGATTTCGAGGTTGGAGATCAAGTCCTCTTATGGGATAAGAGACATGAGCCCAAGGGAATGCATGGGAAATTTGATTCCTTGTGGCTGGGACCTTTCACAATTCACGAGCTCGCCGGAGAGAACACCTATATTCTCTCGCGCTTGGATGGAAGTCTCCTCCCTCTACCACACAGCGGGCAGTATTTGAAGCACTTCGTCCCTCCGGGGGTGGAGTAAGTTCTCGAAATCAATCTTTGTACATATTTTTCATTGCTTTTCGTGATGTGTTTCCCCTTTCCGTGATGTTTTCGTTATGTTGTTTTTCCCCTTTCCGTAACAGTCCTGTCATGTTTTAGGTGATTAGGAGTCTTGTTTTAGGTGATTAATAGGGAAGTCCAACTATTAGGTGATTTTTAGGAAGTCCGGTAATAGGTGATTAAGGAATGTCCTGCAAATTAGGTGATTAGGAAATGATGCTGACTCCGATACCCAATGGACAAGGCAGTCTAAACTTTAAAACTTGGAGATTCTATGGTTCTCCTATGCGAAAATTATCCATGCATGGTCCCCAAGCGAGGCCAATGTTGTACCCCCAAAATTAAATTTTGTTACCTTAGACATTTTGAAGAAAATGAGTAATAGTCTTGTCAAATCAGGTCAAAAAAGGTCCAAAGAATTTGGTGTGCATGTCTTGCATGGAGGTTAAAGCGCCAAAATTTTCAATTTGACGATCTGGGTCCTGCTAGGCGGCTTAACCCTACAAAACCAGTCTCAGTTTTCATCCTAAATTTTAGGAAGCGCTATTTTTGAAATTTTCTAGAAATGGTAGCGTTTACGGTTTTACAGGTTTCTTCCGAAGCGGATCGCAGCAAAATTTTTCTAAAATAGAAAAATTCTAAAATAGAAAGTTGGTCGGCGAAGTCGAGCCGATTTTGATTGGCTCAAAATGTGTCCGTATCAGGCTGGTGCAGTCGGAATCTTAAAATAATTAGTTTTGCCCTACTGGGTCTATTCAGCTTTTTCAGAAGCATATCTGGAGTTCCGAGGTCATCAATGGAGGTCATCTGGCTGCCAGGCGTTAATTTTAGCATTCAAAACTTCCGTGAGAAAGTGAAGCGATGAACATACCGCGAGGTCGAGGAAAGAGAAAAAGTGAAAAGAAGTTTTGAAAAATTTTCTAAGTCCTGGCGGAGTTTAGGCCGGTTGAAGCTGGGCACCGGATAGAAGAAAATTGGGTTTGGATCTCAATGAAAGTTGTTCCTTTGTTCAGTCTAAACCCATGATATGGATATAAAGTAGAGCATCGAGATATCGATCTCCAAGCAAATTCAAGTCAAAGTAGAAGGTATAAAGTGAAAATCGACTTGAAGTTGAATAAATTATGAATTTTTCGTCACGGCCAAACCTAGAAACAACTTTGGGATGCAGAGCCAGTGAGAGAATTTGCGGTCCGAAGCTATAGCGGGATGTCTTGAATTCAAGGTGAGCTATTGACCGCGACAAGCGGAGCTAGCGATCCACCGGATTCAAAGGCTGAGCAGAAGGTCGTGAGGGTGAAAGAGAAATTCAAAGCAAGAAGTGAAAAAGATTGAAAAATAAACTAAGTGTTGGTAAACTGGGCGCCCCCAGTCAAGATAGGCGCCCAACCTTTTGAAGGGTAAAAATTCACTTTTTGACCAATGTGTCTCCAGAAGACCCCCCTTTATTCTCCGTCAGCTTCGCGATGAGCACAACCATCAGTCAATCCGACACCCGGAGCTCAAGATTCAACAAGGTCGCCCGAAGAAGTGAAAGACATGAATAAATTGGAAAATTTTCTAAGTCTGATGGAAGTGGGCGCCCCAGTTGAAGAAGGGCGCCCAAATTTTAAAGCCTTCAGATGATGGAATTTGCAGAAGTAGCGTCCAGGAAGGCCTCGCCAAAATCAGTCACGGCTATCCACTTGAAACCTTTCAGACCGGTCCGGTCAGATCAGCAGTAGCTCCCGAGGTCAGAGATTCACCCGAGGAAAATCAAAGGGAGAAGGAGAACTTGGAAGTCGAGGAAAATGGCTAACACTGAAGAAACTGGGCGCCCCTAGAAGGAAAAGCCTCCCATGAATTCGGAGGCCGAAATCAAGTTTTTAGCCGGAGGTGCCTCCAGAACATCTTCTTCAGAATCAGTCCGACTCCGCAGTGAACCACTCAGCTCGCCTGTCGGGTACACCAATCAACGAGAAATCAGTGGCGAAGTGGCATGTTGAAATTGAGAAAAGTTGAAAAAGTTGAAATTTTGACTAACACTGGTGAAGTTGAGCGCCCCTCTTGGAGAAAGGCGCCCAAATCTTCATGCCTTAGAAGATTTTTGAAGATTTTCAAATTTCAAAATTTGCTTGAGAAGAAGATGCGTCAGAGTTGAAGATGAATTTAGGGTTTAGAAAATAAGCCGGAAAAAAACAAAACCATCCCAGACCCTAAGTCTGGTTGCTTACTTCTTTTCAATGTATTTTTCATTATTTTTGCAGGTAGCATCCAGAGGAGAAAGTTGGAGCAGCAAGTTTGAGAAATTTTTGTGATTCAAGAATCCATAGTTGCTGGTTTTTACATCAGATTTTTCAGACCAGCAAGCATAAACCATTGTTCTTTCAAGCTTTTTGTTCCAGAAGATCAAATTTTTCAAGCAGAAGGCCAAGGCTTTCAATTTTTCAGTCATCTGGGTCTTTTGCCTCTATCTTCGAGAAAAGAATTTTTGGAAGCATGCGGTTGCCAGCAAGTGCTTTTATGTACGCTGTCAGTAAAAACCAGTGCATTCAGAGTTAATCATCCCCAGGTCCTTTCCAATCAGATCTTGAAAGAAAACCCATGCTCACTTAGCTTTTCCCGAAACCCTAGGGTTGGCTGCTTTTCGAGAAATCAAGCGTCGAGTTTGCAAATACAATCAAGCTGGGTCCATTTCTAACGATGTTACGAACAAAACCGGATACCGACTTTTTTTTCCGGGGAAAAATTGAAGAAATTAGGGTTTGCTGCTTTGATCAAAAAATTCAAGATTTTCAAAAGCGGTTGATCTGGGTTGTCTTACAGCCATCGTCATTCGGGTATAAAACCTATCTGAAAAAAATTCTCAAAAATTAGGTCCAGTTGAAGCACAAAAATCAACATTCGAGGCAGAAATTGTTGAGGACTTGTGAAGCGAGTGAGTTGATCGATACCAGTTGCAAAGTAAATTTACCTCTAATGTTTTCAAATCCCGAATCAACACTTTTCTGGAATTATCAAAACAGGCAGAGCGGACTTGCATCACGCTATCAAGCGGTGGTGTTGCGACCTACGCCTTGACGAATAACCGCCAGTAAAGAACACGGGTCATTACGGACTCCTATGGCGACATCTATTCCCTATATGGGTTCAGAGCCTTGATTTCAATTGTGGCGGACGGCATTTACGGCAGGCTGCTGAGATCGGTGGATACGGTTGATTTCGCGGTTTAAAGCGATATAGTTTGAAAAGTGTTTTTCCATTCCCCATGGCACGAAGGTGTAACTCTTTTGAGGGATGAGAGTGTGAAAAGATGTGGAATATGCACTTAAGGACAAATACAACAAGAGATTGCCGAGAGATGGATGAGAGAAAGAAAAACATAAGACATTGCCCAAGAATGTCGGACGAGGGGAGTTCAAGGACGAGGTTGCCATCATCATCACTTTGCTCAACAGGGTCACTGGTTCCGAGGATGCCACCAAGTTCCAACCTTGGATGTTTTATACCATACCTCACATTATGAAGAAAACTGAGTTTTATGATTGGCCTACTTTGATTAGTGACTGCCTACATCAACAAATAACAGAATATTTCCAGTTTCATGTATTCCACATGGTGTCATATCTAGTCTATTTGGTGGCCTATCAAGGTCAATTCAGAGGATTGAACCTGCGAGGATCTTTGACGTTCAACACATATATAATTATTATCTCCTCATTTGGAGTTCACAGAAATTAGATTTGCACCACTACAAAGGGTGAGCAGGAGGCATTCTTGATGTACCGCGGTCTGCGTGTGGCAATGAATTGCGTCCGCATCTCTTACCGGTTGCTAGGGCAGCAATGGCGAGGAATGGGCAGATTAGTTCCTCGGAGTTTCTACCTTTACCTATCTCTGAGGGTTTATGGTTATTAGGTGCCACACTCATATTTGCCAAGGTATCATTACGAGGCAAGGTCATCTTCCTTAAGACTGCAGGGCAAGCTCCACGGTGTTCATTCGATCGCGAAATAGAAAAGAAACCCTCTTCACTTTCCATTAGGGTTGGGTGACCCCGCCATGCCGGGACTGCTGCGGTCTGGGAACAATTGGAGAAGAATTAGATAAATTCGGTCTCAAACCCTACAGTGGGAGGCGGTCATTTGATCCTCATGGTGTCTACGCTGGCCGGTTGGAGAAGAACTACAATCATATACCCGCACTTGAAGATTTTTGGGCTAACTGTGCAGACGAGTTTGAAGTGCGAAGGCGTAGTTACAGCAGGTTGACTCTCCATCAGATGAAAGACTGTTTGAATGAAGACATTGAAGGACTCTCTGATGATGATGAAGATGTTCTTCTACCGATGTACACTCAGAAAAGGATCAAGGATCAGCCTCTTCCACAAGTTAATTGGGCAAACAAGGAATCTCTTTCAGTTGAAGACAGAACAAAACAAGTTGTGGAGTATAGTAAGGTTTTCCTAGTGCTTAAAAGGAAGAACTCTATTCCAGTAGTAGAGCCGCCAAGGATAATTCCCTCTTCTTCTACAGCACAGTCAAAAGGAAAAGGAAAAAGTCAGTCTCAAGATGGCGTCAAAGGCAGTAGATCAAATAAAAATGTAAAGAGAAGGTTGGATTTCTCAGGCATAGTCATACAGGAACAGCCTACAGTTGATTCAGAAGTTCCTCTTGACGAGCCCATACCTCAGAATGAAGCAGAGGAGCCACCTTCAACACATGTTCCTGTACCTTTGACGGGTTCGTCACCAATTCATATTGATCTTGATATCGAAGATGATGAAGAGATCGCAGCAGTACCTCCTGAGGAAGTTAGTAGAGATACTACGGTGTCTTGGCTTGAGAACTCCTTAGGAAGGGTTAGGAGAAGGCCTTCATATCAAGTGGGTGTTGATGATCTCGATAATATTTATCAGGAACCTCCTAAGAAGAAGGCAAAGAAGCAAGTTCACTTTGATAGGAATCCTGATAACGAGATTGTTGTAGAGACGGCTGTGCCTCCAGAAGATAAGAATAGAGATGAGGTGAACATGGATGATTTTGTAATGGTCAAGGCTAATCTTGGTAGAAATACCAGACATGCAGATTTGAGTCTCTTCAAAGTTGTATCCGAAAACCTACATGAAAGAGTGCTTAGAGATGGAGAAGACAAGGCAGCCCTCAAGGCCGAAAATCAGCAGCTTAAGCTTTTTATTTCTAACCTTGCTCGTGGTTCTTCCCAAACAACTCAGTTGCTGCCCCAGGTCTTAGAGACACCAGCTGATCATCATCAGTTAAGACAGCTGGTCATATGTGGGAAAGAGACTCAGGAGTGGATCGAGAGCTTCATTGTAAGAGGAAAGGAGATCTTGGCTCGGATGTTCCAGTTGAGAGAGAATGCTCATAAACTTCGTCAAAGCATCCAAGGATTTGAACAAACATTGGCTGAAGTAAAACCTAGGCATGAGATTATCATTGCTGATTTAGACACAGCCTACGGTTCAACAGTTTCAAAGGAGCACAAAAGACAAATCCTTGCATGGAGAGAACGTCATGTTTTCAAAGTTAAAACCTATGAGAGGATATCTGAAGAATTCATCACCTACAGGCAAAGGGTGGTTGAAGCTCTCCTTTTCATCAGTGAATTTGTCATAGAGATCCCCTCTCAGTACAGTCTTGAAGATGGTTCTTATGTCGGGCTTGAGGAGGTGCAAAATCAGTTCTAGAACGTTGTTCATAGTTGCAACTTGATTGGCCGGAAAGGATAGGTCATATTTCCATTGATAAATAAAAGTTCAATAGCTGACCGTAGAATTGAAGATTTCCCTAAGATCTATTGAAGATGCGAATATTCTTGGCAGTGTTTTCTTGTTGATAGTATAGATGCACCGAATCGGGACACAATTTCCAGCTTTCTAGTAGATGTGATTGAAATCTAAAGCTACTTTCTTCTAGAAGCTTTCTTCCAGCTTTCTTTCTATTCTCGGAACAATTCTTATCCATTCTTTGAGAAGAGAAAGAAGATAAGATGTAATAGTTGGCGTTTCCGCTTTTTCTGCTTTTAGGGTTTTATCTTTCTAGATTTAGTAATAAAAACGCTTCTTGAAACAAACCTAGATTTAATGAAAACAAAGGAGATTTAGGGTTCCCTACTCCTTCTCTATAAATAAGAGCCTTTACTCATTTTAGTTTCTTTGCCGGTTATTGTGATAACAAAGCGGCCGAGCCTATTTTGCCTTCTATTTGTTATTGAGTTTCCCGATTCGGTTGTATTGTGATAACAGAATTGTTGAAGACCTCTTTGTAACAAGGGAGTTGATAAGATTACTGTTTTCAATGTGTTAAGAATAAGTTTGCAAACCTCACCCAGCTGCAATTCCTTGTCCAAGGCAGTGTGTTAGAAGGGAGTTTTGTTTAAGATTTGAGTAATAAAATCATGGCCTCTTTGCCTTGGTCTAAATCTCGATTTCCGTTATCTATGTTATGCTTTCATGATCTTTATTTCAGCTTCTGAGTGAAGTGTGCTTGGGTGTTTGTTGAGAAAGAGATTGTTAAAAGTATTTTGTCGAGAGAATCTACCTTGGTAATTTTCTAACTTCTCTTGCTTTCTTGCTATTACTTGAGAGGTTAGGAGCGTGCGAATCTAGTTAATTAAGTAGTTGAACTGCCCTTCGGAAAATCTCAGGCTGCGGCGTTTGTTGTTTAAAAAACCTTGTGCTCTAAAGCTGATCCAAAAAGATAGGCAACTTAGTTTTAGTTTACTTTCTTTGAAACACCATCAGCAAGAGGGAGCTTCCCCTCCTAATTTGAAGAGCAGTTTATCTGTGCATAGCTGTCCGTTTTCAAATCCGCATTCCAGAGGTGCGAATTTAAACGCCAACAGTTTTCTGGCGCCTACCGTGGGGCACGAGGCTTTAAACAACAAAGAAAGCATAGGCTTTATGTCACGGGTATGACCATCTGGCATCCTACTGCTCCGGTTCAACAACCTGATCTTACACCTCCAGTTATCCAGCCAAGTTTCCAGATAATTGAAGGAGAGCAAGTGGACATTATCAGCAGCCTGAGAAGTTTCATCTTTGAGAAGAAGGAGACCCCTGCTCAGTGGAGAAACGCTGCTGCTATTCTAGACAAAGAGGAAGAGAAAGCCGATATTGCAGCCGAGAGACCTGTCTTGCCACCACCCGCGTGGGACTAGACAATCCTGGCTTACATAGTCTATACAAGGAGGAGAACAAGAACAAATCCGCTTTTCCAAGAAGATACTTTCCTTCCACATACGCATCATACAGAAGTTGGAGAATCATCCGACACAGTACCTGAATCCGACACAGTTCCTGAGTTCAACACCGTACCTGTGTTCGAAGAAGAAGAGTTCGAAGCAATGGGTGATAACCGCAACAACGATGACAACAACAATCGCAATCGGAGAAGAGGTCCCCCACTGCCTTGGGGTGACAATATTGGACCTTTGGCCTTAGGGGCAAATCACGAATTACCTAAGGGGTCAAGAAAGCACTTTCCACGTTTCCAAGGTGATGGAAGTCAACATCCTGATGATCATCTTTCAGCCTTTTCAACGGCTTGCGCTGTTTTGCATGTAGGTCATGAAGATGTTGCTGTTCGTCTCTTTGTTGAGACACTCGCGGGAGCTGCTGCCGAATGGTTCAATCATTTGAGTCCCGGTTGCATAACCAACTGGAATACTATGACTGAAAAGTTTCTCGCGAGGTTCAAACCAGCTGAAGATAGCCACCAGTTGTTTGCTCGACTTTCCAATTCAAAGAAGGAGGACAATGAACCAATGAGAGAGTTCGTAGCAAGGTTTAACCGCCTGGTTACTCGTCTTTCATATACACTCAATCCATCGCCTGAGATCCTGTTAAGCAGTTTCATCAATGCACTTCCATCAGAGATAGCCTTTATCATAAGATCGGCGCATGAGACGGAACTGGGAGAAGCACAACAAGGTGCAATAGAAATTGAAGACAACATGATCACTTCAGGAAAGATCAGAGGAGATGCTATTAGACCTTTGGTTCAAAGTTCTGCTGATCCATTACTTCAAAGGGTTGCAAATGAAGTAACTATTCTCAAGAGGCAATTGCCACTTCAGCCGACGCCTCTTGCTCAAGTTGCACCACCACCTGCCTTGCCCGCACCACAGCAGCCTTATCAACCTCAGCAGCCATATCAGCCAAGGAGGAATAACTTTCAGCCTTACAACAATTACAAGCCACGAGGGCCACCTCCACCAAGGCAAGCGGCCGACAATACACAAAATGTTGTGTTTTGCTCTTTTCATGATTCCACTGAACATGCCGGCGCATCTTGCCCTGAAAATGTCAGAATGAACGAGATAATGGGATATGCCGAAGCTGCACCTGCACCAAGTTTCGTTCCAACTCCAAGTTCGAATGTTGTCTTACCTCAATCGGACAACTTCGATGGCGACTCCGCAACGGGCTACTTTGAAAGTGAACCCGTTTTTGAAGAACAAGAAGAAGATATTTGTCAGTACTCTCTTGCAGTTAATCCTGAGAATCATACGACTCCTGTGTTTACCAGAGCTCAACATCTGAGGGCACACAAAGAAGAGGAAGAAGAGAGGTTGAAGATATCAAAAGACAAAGAAAGAGAAGTAGCTTCTACTTCAAATATTAAGTCTTCTCAAGAGAACATGAAAGCAGTTGCTGAAGGTTCGTCCTCAGCAAATTTTGACATTGTAGATTCATTGATGAAGAACAAAGTGCAGATTTCTCAGTTAGAGTATCTCCAAGATCATCCAGAGCAAGTGGACCGACTTCTCAAATTTGTGAAGAAAGGACCTACCAAGCAGCCCACATTGCTCGAATCATCCGTTCCGGCGGAAGACAAGCCTAAGCCCTTCTATATTTCTCTATATATAGGAGGTTACAAATTGAGCAATTGTATCATCGATTCCGGAGCTTCCGACAACGTCATGCCTCTACAAGTGATGAATGCTCTAGGACTTTCGTGCACCAAGACAAAGGACAAATGCTACTCACTGGAGTCCAAGTCGGTGCCGTTGGTCGGTCAATTAAAAGATGCTCAAGTGAGGTTGGCGGCTTGTCCTGAAAAGAAAATCATGATGACCATCCTAGTAGCTGACATTCCAGCAAGCTATGGGATGCTATTAAGCAGAAGCTTTTGCAAGGACCTCGGTGGAGAGATTCAGATGGATTGGTCTTCTGCAAATATTCCGTTAAAGAAAGGAACTTTCAAGCTGGAACCAGAACCCAAATCTCGATTTGCGGTCGTGAAGTCTCAAGATCCTCAAGCTCAAGTTCTATATCAAGAAACGGGTCTTGGTACTTACGCCATGTTGTCGGAGGTTCCTGAAGAAAGTCAAGAGGTCGCATGCATCGTAGAGAAATCAGCAGATGATCCTAAGTTGTGGACTTTGCAGTTCGATGGGAGTTGTTCCACTGCTGGTTCAGGAGCGGGAGTTGTGATAATTTCTCCTGAAGGACAATTATATCCTTTTGCATACCGCTTGCAATTTGAATGTACAAATAATACGGCGGAATATGAGGCGCTTTTACTAGGTCTCAGGAATGCAAAAGATATGGGTATCAAATACCTTAAGGTCGAAGGTGATGCGGAGCTTGTTGTAAAGCAAGTCAGAGATCAATTCAGAGTGAAAGCAGATCGTCTTCGACATTATAGAAATAGGGTGTGGAATGCAATAGATTGGTTCGAAGCATTTGATATCAAGTACATTCCACGTCTGGAAAATAGCAGAGCAGATGCCCTCGCGGTATCAGCTTCACTTTTCATGCCACATTCTGACTTTCGTCAGAATGCGTTTGCCATTGAATTAATATACAGGCCAGCTGTACCTGACAACTGTGATAATTGGCAAGTCTTTAACGATGATGAACACATTAAGGAGTTTCTTGTTATGGGAGATAATTTCAAGGAATTGTTCTTTGAAGGCAGTTCATCTACTCACAGAGAAGCAATAACAGAAGTTTCTGATACGCCAAAGATTGCTGAAGATAAAGAAGTTCCAGAAGAACCAGAATCCAGCATAATCCAGTTGAAAGGAAATAAAATTCCCAAGGGTTTAGTTTCCTTGGAGAATATTTTTGACAGGCACGACAGATACATTCAAGATCAGAGAAATTCAAGTGACAGAACTTCTGCCGAATATCAACAAGTCAATATTTGTACAATTGACAAGCCCAAGCTTGTTAATTTAAGTACATGCTGCACGGCAGAGGAGAGCGAGAAGTTCATTTCTTTGTTCCAGCAATACCGAGATGTCTTCGCCTGGTCATATGAAGATTTAAAAGTTTTTACACCAAGAGAATTGTCTCACACAATTCCTCTTCGACCTGAAGCAAAGCCCTTCAGGCAAAAGCAAAGACACTACAATCCGCGGATTCAAGACACCATCTACGCGGAGATCCAGAAGATGGTGAATGCAAAGATCATCTTTCCGATCCATCATTCCACTTGGGTGTCGAATATAGTTCCTGTGCGCAAGAAGAACGGAGAAATCAGAATTTGCGTCGATTTCAGGAACCTGAATCAATCATCGCTTAAGGATAATTATCCTTTGCCGATCATGGAGCACACTTTACAGACGGTTACCGGTTCAGAGATGCTGTCTTTATTGGACGGTTTTTCTGGTTATAATCAAATAGCGGTGGCTGAGGAAGATCAATTCAAGACGGCATTCACAACCCCGTGGGGTACATTTGCCTATGAAAGAATGCCCTTCGGCCTCATCAACGCCGGTGCTACATTTCAAAGAGCCATGGATTTGGCGTTTGGTGATTTGAAGAATAAAGTAATAGTTGTCTATCTTGACGACCTCACTGTTTTCTCAAAGACACGACAAGATCACTTTTCACATCTAGGGAAAGTCTTTGAGAGATGCAGATATCATAAAATATCATTGAATCCCAAAAAGTCTATCTTCGCGGTGACGGAAGGCAAGTTGCTTGGCCACATCGTCTCCAAGGAGGGAACTCGAATTGACCCAAGCCGGGTTGAAGCTATCCGAAGTTTGTCTCTTCCAACAAGCAGAACAGGGGTACACTCTTTCTTTGGTAAGGTAAATTTCATACGAAGATTTGTACCAGATTTTTCTGAGTTGACTAAAGATATATCTGCTATGATGAAGAAGAAGACAGTTTTCAAGTGGACGGAAGAAGGAAAGAAGGCGTTCGCAGCAATAAAAGAAGCCATCAGTCGAGCTCCAGTGCTAGTCCGTCCTGATTTTGAAAAGGAATTTATCCTTTATTGTTATGCATCAGAGTATACTCTGTCTGCCATTCTGACACAAAAGTTAAACGAAGAAACTGAATCCCCAATAGCTTTCATGAGCTGCAGTTTCAAGGACAGCGAATCAAGATACTCTCAGATTGAAAAGAATGCCTATGCGGTGGTTCGAGCTGTAAAGAATTTCAGATTTTATATCCTAAATTCTCACACCGTCGTGTATGTCACAGATCCAGCAGTAAAGAGCGTGTTAACTCAACAGGAGATGGGCTCCAAAAGAGGAAACTGGATCGCAAAGGTTCAAGAGTATGACTTGGAGATCAAGCCAACCAAACTCGTTCGCGGGAGAGGTCTTTGTCAGTTGATGGCGGAAGATGGTGATAAGAAACTTCAAGCTAAAGGTATACCCGAGATTGAACCTGAAGTTAAAGAAGACCTTCCAATGGTCTTGCTGATCGAGTCTTCGGGAGAATGGTTTACTGAGATATGGTATTACCTAACATACGGTGATTGTCCAAATCACCTGAACAAGCAACAAAGGAGAACGCTTAAGCTAAAAGCGCAGAATTATATAATCATCAGCAATGTTTTGTACAAGCGGGGCCTTGACGGAACATTCTTGTTGTGTGTTACCAAAGATCAACAACGGCGCTTGCTGGAAGCTTTCCATAATCAAGCATGCGGTGGTCACTTTTCATCAAAGGTAACAGCTTTTAAAATCTTGCGGGCTCAGTTCTTTTGGCCGACTATGTTCCGCGATGCATACGAGTGGGTACATAAATGTCAGTTGTGTCAGCAGTTTGTTGGCAAAGCAAAGTTAGCAGCCGCTCCTCTCAGGCCAGTTGTTATAGATGCTCCATTTCAGCAATGGGGTCTAGATTTTATTGGTCCTATCAACCCACGTTCCAGCAAGGGGCATATTTATGTCCTTACAGCTACTGATTATTTCACTAAATGGGTTGAAGCCATTCCTACCAAGCGAGCTACGTCCGAGGTCGTGTGTGAATTCTTAAAGGAAAACATTGTCACACGCTTTGGAGTGCCTCGCAAAATTGTGACAGATAATGCAACATGTTTCTCGTCAGAGGAGCTAATGGAGTTCTGTTTTGATCACAGCATTACACTATCTCATTCATCAGATTATTACCCCCAGGGTAATGGACAAGCTGAATCATCAAACAAGAACATTGTCACAATCATTCGCAAGTTGGTTGATTCCAGTCAGCGAACTTGGCACAAGAAACTTTATGATGCTCTCTGGGCCGACAGAATTACTCCGAAGAGAGCCATTGGTACCTCACCCTTTGTACTCCTGTATGGTACAGAAGCAATGATACCCATCACATTGGAGTTGTCCGCCTTGCAGCTGGCGACCTCAGTAGAAGATGGAGAGTTCACAGATCCTGTTCAGAAACGTATATTGTACCTAACTAAGCTTCAAGAAGAAAGGGAAGAGGTAGTAGATAGAATCACTCAGCACCAAGAGCGGGTGAAGAAAATTTTTGACAAGAAAGCTCGCCATCGAGATTTCGAGGTTGGAGATCAAGTCCTCTTATGGGATAAGAGACATGAGCCCAAGGGAATGCATGGGAAATTTGATTCCTTGTGGCTGGGACCTTTCACAATTCACGAGTTCGCCGGAGAGAACACTTATATTCTCTCGCGCTTGGATGGAAGTCTCCTCCCTCTACCACATAGCGGGCAGTATCTGAAGCACTTCGTCCCTCCGGGGGTGGAGTAAGTTCTCAAAACTCAATCTTTGTACATATTTTTCATTGCTTTTCGTAATGTGTTTCCCCTTTCCGTGATGTTTTCGTTATGTTGTTTTTCCCCTTTCCGTAACAGTCCTGTCGTGTTTTAGGTGATTAGGAGTCTTGTTTTAGGTGATTAATAGGGAAGTCCAACTATTAGGTGATTTTTAGGAAGTCCGGTAATAGGTGATTAAGGAATGTCCTGCAAATTAGGTGATTAGGAAATGATGCTGACTCCGATACCCAATGGACAAGGCACTGGTCTAAGCTTAAAATTCAGAGATTCTATGGTTCTCCTATGCCGAAAGTATCCGCCATGGTCCCCAAACAGAGCCAATGTTGTACCCCAAAATTAAAATTTTTGTTACACTTAGACATTTTGAAGAAATGAGTAATAGTCTTGTCAAATCAGTCAAAAAGGTCAAAATTTGGTGTGCATGTCTTGCATGGAGGGTAAAACACAAAATTTTCAATTCGGATCAGATGCTAAGGCGGCAACCTACAAAACCGGATCTGGAGTTTTCATCCCTAAATTTTAGGAGCGCTATTTTAGAAATTTTCGAAATAGTAAAGTTTTACGGGTTTCTGAGGTTTCTTTGAAGCGGATGCGGCAAATTTTCTAAAAATAGAAAATTTCTAAAATAGAAAGTTGGTCAGCGAGTCAGGCCCGATTTTGATTAGCTCAAAATATGTCGTGTGTCAGGTGGTGCAGTCAGAATCTTAAAATAATCAGTTTGCCCTACTGGGTCTATTCAGCTTTTTCAGAAGCATATCTGGAGTTCCGAGGTCATCAATGGAGGTCATCCGACTGCCAGGCGTTAATTTTAGCATTCAAAACTTCCAGCAGAAAGTGAAATGATGAACATGCACGAGGATCGAGGAAGAAAAGTGAAAAGTCATGAAAATTTTCTAAGTCTGCTAAGTTTGGGCGCCCAGTTGAAGAAAGGCGCCCACCTTTTTAGGGCACCAGATGAAGAAATTAGGGTTACGGTCTCCAATGGAAGTTGCTCAGTTTTCGGTCAGCTTCGCGATGGATATCCCCATCAGAGCATCTGATGATCCAGTCTCCGGCAAATTCAAGTCAAAGTAGAAGGTATAAAGTGAAAATCTGAAACTTGAAGTTGAATAAATTATGAATTTTTCTAAGTCTGGAGAAACTGGGCGCCCTAAGAAGAGAAAGGCGCCCAACTTTCAAGGATGCAGACAGAGGAATTTGCAGTCGAAGCTATAACGGGATGTCTTCAGAATTCAACTGGCTTTGCAGTGAGCTATTCAGCACGACAAACGGAGCTCGCAGTCATCAGATTCAAAAGGCTGAACAGAAGGTCCGACGAGAGGTGAAAAGAGAAATTCAAAGCAAAAGTGAAAAAGGTGAAAAATAAGCTAAGTGTTGGTAAACTGGGCGCCCCCAGTCAAGATAGGCGCCCAACCTTTTGAAGGGTGAAAATTCATTTTTTGACAAAAGTGTCTCCAGAGGACCCCTTTTCATTTTCAGTCAGCTTCGCGATGAGCACAAACATTCAGCGATCCGACGCCCGGAGCTCAAGATTCAACAAGGTCGCCCGAAGAAGTGAAAGACATGAATAAATTGGAAAATTTTCTAAGTCTGATGGAAGTGGGCGCCCCCCTTGAAGAAAGGCGCCCAAGCTTTAAAGCCTTCAGATGATGGAATTTGCAGAAGTAACGTCCAAGAAGGCCTCGCCAAAATCAGTCTGGCTATCCAACGAAACCCTCAGGCAGTCAGTCCGATCAACGTAGCTCCCGGAATCGAAGATTCACCAGAAGATCAAAGGGAGAAGGAAGAACTTGGAAGTCAGGAAAATGGCTAACACTGGAGAAGTTGGGCGCCCCTAGAAGGAAAAGCCTCCCGTGAATTCGGAGGTCGAAATCAAGTTTTTAGCAGGTGGTGCCTCCAGAACATCTTCTTCAGAATCAGTCCGGCTCCGCAGTGAACCACTCAGCTCGCCTGTCGGGTACACCAATCAACGAGAAATCAGAGGCGAAGTGGCATGTTAAAATGGAGAAAAGTTGAAAAAGTTGAAATTTTGACTAACACTGGTGAAGTTGAGCGCCCCTCTTGGAGAAAGGCGCCCAAACCTTCATGCCTTAGAAGATTTTTGAAGATTTTCAAAATTTCAAAATTTGCTTGAGAAGAAGATGGCGTCCAAACTTGAGAAGCTGAGATTTAGGGTTTTGAAAATAAAAGCAGAAAAAAAAAGCAAAACCTAAAATCGAACCCTAAGTCTATTTAACGCTTCTTTTCAATGTATTTTTCATTATTTTTGCAGGTAGCATCCAGAGGAGAAAGTTGGAGCAGCAAGTTTGAGAAATTTTTGTGATTAAAGAATTCATAGTTGCTGGTTTTACATCAGATTTTTCAGACCAGCAAGCATAAACCATTGTTCTTTCAAGCTTTTTGTTCCAGAAGATCAAGCTTTTCAAGCAGAAGGCCAAGGCTTTCAATTTTTCAGTCATCTGGGTCTTTTTGCCTCCACCTTCTGAAGAATTTTTCAAGAACTTCATCAAGTTGCAGCAAGTGCTTTTATCTTGCATGTCGGTGAAAACCTCAGTGCATTCAAAATTCAACCATCTGGGTCCATTCCAATCAGTCTTCTGAAGAAAACCCATATCGCAGCTTTTTTCGAAAACCTAGGGTTGGCTGCTTTTTCAATCAAACGTCAGAGTTTTGCAAATCCAATCAACTGGGTCCATTTCTAGATGTTAAGACAAAACCGGATGCGGCTTTTTGGGAAAAATTGAAGAAATTAAGGGTTCTAACGCTTTGAGTCAAAATTCAAGATTTTCAAAAAGCGGACGTCTGGGTTATCTTATGTCGTCATTCTGAGCAAAACCCATATCTCGAAAAATTTTCAAAAAAATTGTCCGTTGGAGCAAGAAAATCAGCATTCTAAAAATAGAAGTTGCTTAGAACTTGTCTGAACCTAGGCGAGTTTACAATCATTCTTCAAGTTTTCCGAAATGGAGTACACTCCCAATGTTTTCAAATCCCAGAATCGGCCCTTTTCCGCGATTACATCAAAGCTTGGTGAGGCGGACTGCATCATATCAGCGGTGTTAAACCTGCGCCTTGGAAGCGGGCAACACTTGATCAGAACGCAGGTCATTACGGACTCTCAGCGGCTTAGCGTCTATTCCTATATCGATTCGAGCTAGCCTTGAGTTGTCGGCTTGCATTAAGCATTACAACGGCTACTAGGGAGATCCAGTCAGCAGATGGCAGGTTGATTTGCAGTTTAAAGCCTGACATGGTTGAAAAGTGTTTTTCCATTCCCCCATGGCCTGAAAGTGTAACTCTTTCGAGGGATGAGTGTGAAAAGATGTGGAATATGCATAAGGACAAATACAGCAAGAAGATTGCCCAGAGATGGATGAAAGAAAAACATAAGACATTGCCCAAGAATGTCGGACGAGGGGAGTTCAAGGACGAGGTTGCCATCATCATCACTTTGCTCAACAGGGTCACTGGTTCCGAGGATGCCACCAAGTTCCAACCTTGGATGTTTTATGCCATACCTCACATTATGAAGAAAACCGAGTTTTATGACTGGCCTACTTTGATTAGTGACTGCCTACATCAACAAATAACAGAATATTTCCAGTTTCATGTATTCCACATGGTGTCATATCTAGTCTATTTGGTGGCCTATCAAGGTCAATTCAGAGGATTGAACACCGAGGGGTCATTGAGCGTTCAACACATATATAATTATTATCCTCAGCTGGAGTTCACAAAGTCGTTGCACCACTACAAAAGGGTGAACGAGGCATTCTTGATGTACACGGTGCGTGACTTAGACAATGAATTGCACGTCCGCATATCTTCAGTTGCTAGGGCAGCAATGGCGGAATAGGCAGATTGGTTTATACAGTTTCCTACCTTTACCTATCTCAGGGTTTATGGTTATTCAGGTGCCCCGCTAATGTTGCCAAGGTATCCGTCAGACGAGGTCATCTTCATGGAATTCTTGAGGCAAGCTCACGGTGTTCATTCAGTCTTGAGAAATAGAAAGAAACCCTCTCTTCACTTTCCATTAGGGTTGGGTATTTATACATGCAGGACTGCTGCAGATGCCAGGACAATTGGAGAAGAATTAGATAAATTGGTCTCAAACCCTACAGTGAGAGGCGGTCATTTGATCCTCATGGTGTCTACGCTGGCCGGTTGGAAAAGAATTACAATCATATACCCGCACTTGAAGATTTTTGGGCTAACTGTGCAGATGAGTTTGAAGTGCGAAGGCGTAGTTACAGCAGGTTGACTCTCCATCAGATGAAAGATTGTTTAAATGAAGACATTGAAGGACTCTCTGATGATGATGAAGATGTGCTTCTACCGATGTACACTCAGAAAAGGATCAAGGATCAGCCTCTTCCACAAGTTAATTGGGCAAACAAGGAATCTCTTTCAGTTGAAGACAGAACAAGACAAGTCGTGGAGTATAGTAAGGTTTTCTTAGTGCTTAAAAGGAAGAACTCTATTCCAGTAGCAGAGCCGCCAAGGATAATTCCCTCTTCTTCTACAGCACAGTCAAAAGGAAAGGGGAAAAGTCAGTCTCAAGATGGCGTCAAAGGATGTAGATCAAATAAAAATGTAAAGAGAAGGTTGGATTTCTCAGGCATAGTCATACAGGAACAGCCTACAGTTGATTCAGAAGTTCCTCTTGACGAGCCCATACCTCAGAATGAAGCAGAGGAGCCACCTTCAACACATGTTCCTGTACCTTTGACGGGTTCGTCACCAATTCATATTGATCTTGATATCGAAGATGATGAAGAGATCGCAGCAGTACCTCCTGAGGAAGTTAGTAAAGATACTACGGTGTCTTGGCTTGAGAACTCCTTAGGAAGGGTTAGGAGAAGGCCTTCATATCAAGTGAGTGTTGATGATCTCGATAATATTTATCAGGAACCTCCTAAGAAGAAGGCAAAGAAGCAAGTTCACTTTGATAGGAATCCTGATAACGAGATTGTCGTAGAGACTGCTGTGCCTCCAGAAGATAAGAATAGAGATGAGGTGAACATGGATGATTTTGTAATGGTCAAGGCTAATCTTGGTAGAAATACCAGACATGCAGATTTGAGTCTCTTCAAAGTTGTATCCGAAAACCTACATGAAAGAGTGCTTAAAGATGGAGAAGACAAGGCAGCCCTCAAGGCCGAAAATCAGCAGCTTAAGCTTTTTATTTCTAACCTTGCTCGTGGTTCTTCACAAACAACTCAGTTGCTGCCCCAGGTCTTAGAGACACCAGCTGATCACCATCAGTTAAGACAGCTGGTCATATGTGGGAAAGAGACTCAGGAGTGGATCGAGAGCTTCATTGTCAGAGGAAAGGAGATCTTGGCTCGGATGTTCCAGTTGAGAGAGAATGCTCATAAACTTCGTCAAAGCATCCAAGGATTTGAACAAACATGGGCTGAAGTAAAACCTAGGCATGAGATTATCATTGCTGATTTAGACACAGCCTACGGTTCAGCAGTTTCAAAGGAGCATAAAAGACAAATCCTTGCTTGGAGAGAGCGTCATGTTTTCAAAGTTAAAACTTATGAGAGGATATCTGAAGAATTCATCACCTACAGACAAAGGGTGGTTGAAGCTCTCCTTTTCATCGGCGAATTTGTCATAGAGATCCCCTCTCAGTATAGTCTTGAAGATGGTTCTTATGTCGGGCTTGAAGAGGTGCAAAATCAGTTCCAGAACGTTGTTCAAAGTTGCAGCCCAGTTGGCGGAAGGATAGGTCATATTTCAGTGATGTCAGCAAAGTTCAATAAAGCGGCCAATGAGATTGAAGATTTCCTAAGATCTATTGAAGATGCGAAGATATTCTTGAAAAGCGGTGTTTTGCTGTTGATGGTATAGATGCCGAACCGGGACACAATCTCAGACTTCCTAGCGGATGTGATCGAGCTTTAAAGCAGCTTTCTTCTAGAAGCTTTCTTTCCCGCTTTCTTTCTATTCTTGGAATCATCCTTATCCATTCTTTGAGGATAGAAAGAAGATAAGATGTAATAGTTGGCATTTCCTTTTTCTGCTTTTTAGGGTTTTATCTTTCTAGATTTGTAGTAAAGCTTGCTTGTTGAGCAAGCCCTAGATTAATAGCAAGGAGATTTTAGGGTTCCCTACTCCCTACGCTTCTCTATAAATAAGAGCCTTTGCTCATTTAGTTTCTTAACGGTTATTGTGATAACAGCCGAGCCTATTTTGCCTTCTATTTGTTATTATTGATTTCGGTTTATTGTGATAAGCAAATTGTTGAGCCTCTTTAGCCAACAAGGAGTTAGTAAGATTGCTTGTTTTCTATTGTGTTAAGAATAAGTTTGCAAGCCTCCTTAGCTGCAATTTCTTATTCAAGGCATGTTAGAAGGGAGTTTTGTTTTAGAGATTTGAGTAATAAAATCATGAGCCTCTTTTGCCTTGGTCTAAAATCTCAGATTTCCGTTATCTATGTTATGCTTTCATGATCTTTATTTCAGCTTACAGTGAAGTGTGTAGGTGTTTGTTGAGAAAGAGATTGTTAAAGTATTTTTGTCAGAGAATCTACCTTGTTAATTTCTAACTTCTCTTGCTCTGCTATTACTTGAGAGGTTAGGAACGTCTTTAGTTTAAGTTAGTCGTAGTTGAACTTCTTTATCAGAAAATCTCAGCTGCGGCGTTTGTGTTTAAAAAACCTTGTGCTCTAAGCTGATCCAAAAAGATAGGCAACTTAGTTTTAGTTTACTTTATTTCAAACACCATCGGCAAGGGAGCTTCCCCTCCTAATTTGAAGAAGCGGTTTATCATTGCATAGGCTGTCCGTTTTCAAATCCGCATTCGAGGTCTTGAATTTAAGCGCCAACATTACTTCGAGAGATCAGATGAAAATTTAGATTTTTGGGTGATTTATCAAAAAAAGAGGACAAGCAGCCCGACAGGTCCAAAAAGGCTCGAGGATGCTGAAAATGTGCCAAACTGCAAAAAAAAGATATGAAATGAGCTTCGATTGGGCAAAAACGGTGTCGGGGGCGCAAAACCCTAGCTTGATGGCTAAAAAGGGGCAAAATACCCTAATTTTCATGCATAAATAGCCTTGGAGGGGTCACTTTCCATTCATTTTTGCATTCACACCTTGAGATTTCTAGCCTTTTGAGCTTTGACCCTCCAGCATAATGGTGCAAAGAGTGCTTCCTCGACACATTTTCGAGCGAGTCTGAGTGTACCAGAGACCTCCAGGCGCAGGACTAGTGGTATATGATCCTAACCCGACCTTGAGTTTTGATTTTTTAGCATATTTATTACATTTTGAAAGGTCAAAGTCTCTAGCGTCGTTATATAGCGACGCTAAAAGTGCAAAATCGGCGACGCTAGGGCTTATATAGCACCGCTTATGTGAATTGCAACACAACGTCGCAATTTGGCTTTTGGGTTGTAAACTCCAAATGGCGACGCCACAATCCAATTTAGGTTTAGGTTTTCAAGGTCAAAGGGGCCTGTGTTTGCAAATAGCAATATCGTGGCTCAGTTTGCATTTTTGAAGGTTCTAGCGTCATTGTTTGGAGTTTCCAAAGGGTGATGCCATTGAAAATAGCGACACATTCATTGTTCTTATGTCAAAAAATTTAAACAGGGTCAGATTTTTTTTATGAACTTTAACGTTGTGGCTTTATGAGTGCAGGAGATTAGAGAGTTTGTGCATTCACGTGAGCATCGACCTTCGGTGCTGAGCAGATTGAGTGGTTTGCACGAGTTATGACAAGAGCACTTGGGGGAGATCGGCCTCTGGTACGTCGCTTATGCGCCTATTGTCCAAACCCATCTAGCGATGATGACCATGCTTACTGAGAGGTGGCATAGTGAGACCTCATCCTTTCACCTTCCCACTAGTGAGGCGACCGTTACACTGAAGGACGTCTGGTGCATCTTGCAGTTGCCAATTCATGACAACCAAGTTATTTATGACATAGATGTCGATAGTGACACATGCTTTGAGATTATGGAGGTTGAGGAGCTCACGCTTTCTGAGGGACAAATCGATTTAGAGTATTACAGAGGTCGGGTGCCGACTTTTCAACTGATTGTGGCAACAATTATATGCGGACTAGTGGCTCCAAACCGACGGGGCAAATATTTCAGCTTGGGATGGGGCCTAGCTTGGGAGAGGATGATTTTCTAGAGGACATAGTATATGTGGGGGCCAATGATGCTGGTGTCATTATACCATGATTTGCATGAGTTTTCCTACTGTGACAGCTGAGCCATTGGTACCAACATTACATTATTGCACATTTAGGCTTGGGAGCACATTGTTGTGCTTTGACTAATGGTCACTGTGGTTAATGTAGATCCTAATGACCCAGCAATTTGGAGGTATAGGGGTGGCATTACCTTAAGACACACAAGACGACTAAGTTTACCCCACTCGCGCAAGTGATTGATGAGATGATAGTGTTCACCTGGAGGCCATGGTTACAGATGCTTGCCTGGTCTGATGACGTCCAACAGTTATTCTATGCTCGACAAGATCAATTGATGTAGGGGCATGAACACATGATGATAGAGCACTATTTTCTAGATAGAGTGGTTCATTAGTTTGACAATGTTCAGGATCGGCCTGACGATCGGTATGTGGCCATCTTTGCCAGGAAATCTAGAGAGACTACATGGGGATGGATGATTCTCGCATTCGATGCAGTAGAGAGCTTCAGGCAGTTGGTGGCTAGGCCATGGGCCTACGCACAGGGATAGACAGATCTGGGCACCACACATGCCTATGATGATTCGTTTAGACCCCCACTACAACTGACAGCTCCAGGGGTAGTGATTCCATGGAGGAGACCCGAGGCAGGACGACCCAAAGAGCACAGGTAGGGAACAGTGGATAGGATCCTAGGGCACTTGGAGGAGGTGGGCCACCTCCCCACCATCTAGATTAGAAAGATCAATGGAGAGATCAGCTAAGGGATCAACCACATCAACCACTGCAGCCAGAACCATGGGATGCCTAGATTCAACAACTACAGGGACAGGTACAGGCTTTATAGGGACAACTACTAGCGATCACAGTAGAGAGGGACTAAGCCAGACAACAGTTCTAGGCCCTCACTATAGAGAGAGATTAGGAGCACCAGCAGAGGAAGGCGACAAAGCTGCAACTGGCCCAGGAGGTCGGCCAGAGGCAGCAACTAGAGAGTATGGCGACCTCGTCTCAGGGGAGGACAGTACCTGCATAGATGTATCGTGATGCCATCAGAGAGGCAGAGTATTATAGGTTTACTATCGTAGGCTGTACCTTTAGCTGCTCGGATACCAGATTATTCCCAGCAAACAGGACTGAGATGGGCAGAGGACCAACCAGAGAGGCAGGTAGGCGAGGGGAGCAACCACTAGGGCTAGCTACCACATACAATTTTTTGATCGACAACATTTGATTCTTTTTGAGACTTACAGGCTCCGTTTTTTTATAGCCCTATGGGAATTGTATACTAATTGATATACATACACATGATTCTAATTTGTACCATGACAGTGATATTTTTTTATATATATGATATGATCGATTTATTATGCGATGTCTACTTTATTTATGCTTTATGGATGGATGCACTATATGCAATGTGATTCTATATGATATGATGTGATGTATGCTTATGCAGATGTTTATGGATGTTTATGGATGCATTTCTTTTTGTATTATTTCTATGCACTTTTATGATGATGTATGGAGTATGGATGCAAATGTTTCTAAAATGCTTAGACTAATAGATCTATATTATTCCCCTAATGTACAGGATGTTATGACATGCTCCTTTTCTTTTTTTTAGTATCTTTTTCATGTATGATATGATGATGCATATATGGATGATATGATGATGCCTATATGATTATGCAATGGAAGCACATGTATGGTTTATGAGATGCTTAGAATAAACAATCTAGTTTATGATGCAAATGATGGAAATGCAATGCATGTGAAACGATTAGAATTTCCTATTATGATATGATATGAATGATATGTAGCATGTTTACGGTTTGTGGATGTAGGATGGATGCATTGGTGATGTTTTGTTTAATTGTCATGGTACCATGTTAGCGTGGAGAGAAGAAAGAAGAAATGAGATGATAAGAGGATCCAACAAGTCCATGATCTACAAGACTTTCTTAGAGATGAGAATGAATGATGATGATGCATTGCTTATCAGGAATTGGGATTTTAAAAGGGCTTACTTACCTTATGTTTGATAACACACATAGATATGATGCATCAAGGTATAAAGAACCAGGATGGCGTTGTACCTAGTGTGATGGACTTTGACTTGAAAATCAAATAGGAGTATCCCTGTTCACACTTGGCATACAAAACCTTATTTAAAATGCAATTTAGATATTTCAAATATATTGGACCAAAACATAGAAAAGCAAGCCTTCCTATGTGGTCAACAAGACACCTAAAACACCCTCCCTAGAGACCAAACAAAGTAAGCATGACCAAGGTTATATTACAAGAGTATCCAACAAGCACAACAAACAAAAGATAATGATTGTTGCCCCATTCCTTTCTCTCTAAATCCCTTTGTTTGGACATCATTGAGAGGTCATCAGAATGAGCACAAAAAGATAAGTGAAAAGACAAAGATCAAGTAAACAAACAAGCTAATGTTCTTCATACCTCTAGCCAAGACTAAACTATGGTGATGCCTGATGTTGATGTCCATTGTAGGAAGGATGCATCCTAGGACATGATGTTATCAAATGATTTTGGGATAAACTGGATGATGGGCTATTAATACCAAGAGATAACCAACTTGTTTACTTACTAACCTAGACTTGAGACCCTGACGTTGAGTTTTTACTTTTGAACTACTAAACTTGTTTCTGATTGTTTTACCAAAGTTTGGGGATGACGATCATTTATTATGAGCAGATGTTTATTTCAGGTGAATGTGAAATGGGACAAATGGATTTTTTTTTTCAAATATTTGGATGTTTTTGAAGTTTTGAAATGTTTTGAGGCTATTTTTGTTATTTTTGAGATGTTTTACGAATGTTTTGATTTTCAAATTTTCCAATGTTTTTGGTATTTTCTGTGATTTTGACCAAGAGCCTAACCTAAAGACCTATCCTAGGGGCCACAGGGGCTGATCAAAGATTAGCCTTGCCTACGTTATACACGTAGAGACCATGTAATTCAACTGACATAGACTCGTTTATTGATGAGATATGAACAAATGATTGCTAGTTTATTATGACAAACCCCTAAAGGATTGACCTAGGGTGTCTTAGGGGATGATCAAAGATAAACCTTGCCTACATGTAGAGCTCAGAGACCCATAGTTCAAAAAGATGACTCTATTTTTGACTTTTTTTGACTTTTTGACCTATTTTTTGGATTTTGATATGTTTTGAATATTTTTGGACTTTCTAATTTTATGAATGTTTTTTGATTTTTTTGATTTTAAGGAATAATTCAAGAATATACACAAATCTAATCCAATGAAAAAAATAAGAACATGCCCCCAGCATGGTGCAATAGACTACTCTGATATAGGCAGGACAAACTAACCTTAGGAATGGGCCGAGTAGTACTAAGAAGGATCATGATATAAACACAAGATCAAGCTATGATGTGGATGAGGATGGGTGATGGATGGAGATACAAAAGTGTGATGAATGAATTATGCAGAGCAAGCAAAAGAGATCATGGTGGATGGAAAGTGATTATTTACACAAGGCGCCTGTTTTCTAGGTTTTCACCAAGGTACTTTCCCAAAGCACCATCGAAGTGGTTTTCACTAGAGGACGATTTTTTTCTTTACTGTTTTCAATCATTTTTTGGGATTTTTTTGGATTTTTGGATTTACACCTTGGAAATTGTAGGCATAAAACTTTTTGAGATGGGAGCTATTGATAGGCTCCTGTAGAGGTTCACCTTCTGGTGTTAACTGATATGCTCCTAATTTGTAGCTTGTTGTGATGATGAAGGGCCCCAACAAATTGGGTTCAAACTTTCCCTTGTTGTCTGGATTTGGTACATTTTTCTAATTCTCCTTCAATACAAGCTCTCTGTCTTGAAAGATCCAACTCATGATCTTCTTATTGTAGCTTCTCTTGAGACGGTTCTAATAGACCTACAAATGGTTTAAGGCATCCATGCGTCATTCATCCAATAGCTCCAGCTCGTTCAACTGTGATACCCGATATTCTTCATCTATAATGAGGTTTTGTAATGATATTCTTAAGGATGGGAGCTTGATCTCAATGAGAAGGATTGCTTTTGATCGATAGACTAGGGAGAATGGGGTTGCACTTGTAGGTGTGTTGATACTCATTCGATAGGCCCATAAGGCAAGATTTAGCTATAGGTGCCAGTCACGACCAACGTCATTGACTGTTTTCTTTAGGATTTTCAAGATGGTCTTATTGGTAGTCTTAGCTTGGCCATTTCCTCGGGGATAGTATGGAGTGGAAAAGCGATGTTAGATATTGAATTTTTGGTATAGGTCTCAAACATCCTAGTTTTTGAAAGGTGTCCCATTATCTGAGATAATGGCTTGATGGACACCGTAGCAAAAAATAAGGTAGTTTAGGATAAATTTGGATATTTGCTTTCCTATAATGTAGGTCATGGGAATGGCCTCTGCCCACTTCATGAAATACTCAGTGGTGGTGATGATGAACTTATGTCCATTGGATGAGGTGGGTGTGAATTTGTTGATGAGATCGAGCCCCCATTGTGAAAAGGGCCAAGGTGTAATGATTGGGTGGAGCTCCTAAGTTGGTACATGGATGTTATCCCCATGTTGTTGACACTACAAGCACCTTCAAACATAGTCGTGAGCTTCTCTTTCCATCATCGACCAATAGTACCCAGTCCTTAGTAGTTTCTTAGGCAAGGTCATACCACTCAAATGTTACCCACAAATGCCATTGTGTACCTCGGTTAAAGCAGTCAAAGCTTCCTCAACATTAAGGCATCATAACAAGGTTCCCTCAATACTCCTACGGTATAGAGTGTCTCCTAAGATGACAAAGCGGGATGAATTCTTGACAAATGTTCTTTTAAGGTTCGAGGTAATATCAGCAAGGAGGACTCCTATTCTCAAGTAGGTGTATATATCATGATACTAGGGATCATCAGGACTAACAATTTCACACACGAATTCAGAATCTGGTACCTCAAATGCTTGTACGAGAAGCTGCTCTACAAGGAATTCTTGCTTAGGGACATTGCGTGGGATATCCAGTAGTGATCCAATCATTGCCATAACATCCCCTGCTCTGTTATTTTCGCTTGGTATCTACTCAAACATGATGTCGATGAAGAACTCTTTGAGGCTTTCCACTAGTTTCTTGTATGGAGTCAACTTGTCATCCTTCGTTTGGTATTCATCATTAACCTAGTTGATGATTATCTACGAATCTCCATAGACTTTGGGTGCCATGATCTACCATTGTGCTGCAATTCTGAGTCCTATGACAAGAGCCTCATATTCTGCAATGTTTTTTGTGCAAGGAAAAGACAACTTATATGACTTGGGTATGCAATCTCCTTGTGGTGTAATGAAGAAGATTCCAGCTCCTGACCCATGCTATGTGTAGGATCCATCAAAATGCATTTTCTAGTGATTAGGTATAGTTACATTAAAGATGGACTCATTGGGGAATTCTGATACAAGTGGGTTTTCTGAATACATCGGTGCCTCTATTAATTGATCTACAATTGATTGTCCTTTAATGGCCTTCTATTCTACATACTCAATGCCATGTTTTGTCAGGATCATAACCCATTTAGTTGTTCGCCCTGTGAGTGTTACTTTAGAAAGCAGATACTTGAGAGGATCTATCTTGGTGATGAATTTTATCTAATGTGCTAGCATGTAGTGTCTGAATTTTTGTGTGGCGAACACAACTGCTAGGCAAGCCTTTTCAATGGATGTATAATTCAGCTCATGTCCCACCACGGTTCTACTAATGTAATAAATAACTCTCTTTCCCATTTTCATCATGTTTTCTAAGAGAGCGCCAAGGGCTGCTATTG
Source organism: Sequoia sempervirens (assembly GCA_007258455.2). Classification (NCBI taxonomy): domain Eukaryota; kingdom Viridiplantae; phylum Streptophyta; class Pinopsida; order Cupressales; family Cupressaceae; genus Sequoia; species Sequoia sempervirens. The sequence continues at coordinate 15,909 of VDFB02339474.1, read as the reverse complement.
TTGTTGATATATACAGGATTGCCTAGAATTGGTGCCATAAGAACTGGTGGTGTGAGCAAGTACTCCTTGATCTTGTTAAATGCCTAATCACATTTCTCGTCCCATTTGTATGCTACCCCCTTGTGCAGTAGATGAGAGTATGGGATAGCCTTATCGACTAACTGTGCTCTAAACTGGCAGATGGATTGGAGTCTTCCCTGCAAACCCCTTAACTACTTTAATGTCCTTGGTGCCTCCATCTCTGAATTGCTTTGACTTTGGCAAGATCTATCTCAATTCCCTTCATAGATACAATGTACCCTAGTAACTTACCTGATTGTACCTCAAAGACACACTTTTTTGGATTGAGTTTGACCTTGTATTCTTCTAGCCTATCAAAGATGGAGCTTAGAGTTGGTATGTGATCTTGAGGCTTCTTTGATTTAGCCAATATGTCATCCACATAGTCTTCCATAGTTTTGTGAATCATGTCATGGAAGATTAGCATCATAGCTCTTTGATAGGTAGCTCCTGCATTTTTCAGCCCAAGTGGCATCATGTTCCAACAATAAGTCCCCCATGGACAGGTGAAAGATGTTTTTTGCTGATATTATTTGGCTATCATGATCTGATTGTACCCTAAGAATCCATCCATTAGTGATAGCATTTCATGTCCCACTGTCATATCCACAATCATATCTATGTTTGGGAGAGGGAAATCATCCTTGGGACATGCTTTGTTTAGATCTCTGAAGTCAGTACAGATGCAAATGCCCCTAGTGGGCTTTGAAAAAGGAACAAGATTTGAAACCCACTCTAGATAATCAATGGGCCATATAAAACCAACATCAAGGAGCTTCTGTAATTCCATCTTCACCAATAATGCTATTTGTGGATGCATCTTTCTCAGTTTTTGTCTTACTGGCTTTACTTCTTTGTAGACAGCTAGATGGTGAACCATAACTTCTAGATCAAGACCATGCATGTCGATGTAGGTCCATGCAAATTTTACCTTTCTTTCCCTTAGAAATGCAGCTAGGAGTTCTTGTTCTTATGTCAAAAGTGATTTTGCATAGAACGTGATATGTGGCGTTTCTTCTGTTCCTAGGTTGACTGGATTGCACTTCTCTGTTAAGACTATTGACTTCTCCTGATGAATAGTACTAAGGGGAAGATTGAATCCTTCATCCTCTAGCACCTCAGTGAGGTTTTCACCATTGGATGCATCCCTTTTTTTTTTTACTATTTTCGGGTATGAGAGTGCCAAAGTGTGGTTTTCACTCAAAGACCTAGACATTACTCTTAAATTTTCACTTTTGCGACTAAAGGATTCAATCGTTTTCCCATAATAGGCATGTGTGTCAAGGTCAATGTCAAATCCAACTTTGTGATCTCCATATGGTATCGTATCCTGCAATCCCATGAATTATGAGAGAGCCTCATCATTTTCAAACGTGTTTAAAATCAGTGGTCCTTGTTGGTCGTAATCAATGAGTTGGGGATAGACTAAGTTTAGCTCATGGGTTTGGTTGCTTGACTCAAAAGATAGGGTACTAATCATGAGAAGGGAGGAAGCCTCAAATTGCACGGGTAAGTCAGTGAGGGGGTCCTCAAAAGGGTAAGTAATCGATACCAAAACCAAGGGGGAAGCTTTGACTTTTCTAACCGGGGCACCTTTTCCAGGTATGGTTAACTTCGAAGGAGTACATCCAAGGCCAAGATTCCTTATACGGTTCTCAGGAATGATAGGTTCTAGAAGACCATTTTCATTTTTTTCGAGTTTCTTGTTTTTATTGTAGCCCTATCCTTGCATTATCTGCAATCCTTTGCTATTATCATCCATGGGATGATCAGGAACGAGACTTTCATCTTAATACAACAGACTTGATATGTCCTTTTCGTCCACCACTTCTTGACTTAGGTCCCCCAACATCTGAATGTAGAGGGGTCTTCTTTGAAAGTTTGGGCTGAAGTGTCAATTGGTTGATTTTGTCCATGGGACCGAGGAGATTGAGGTAACTCTCCTATTACAAGGGCACTTTTCTTCATTTTGCAATCCCCACACCCATTGTCTTGGATAATGACTTTGATATCAGAGATGTCAGGAATGGCAGGTGTATTTGTCTTAGAAGTGGAGGCTAAGGTAGATGGGTCTACATATGGAGTCATAGGGCCTTCATCATTCTTTAGAACTTGGGGGATTTTGTAGTAATTTGCTTCTAGATTTTTGCAATAATAAAATGGCTCGGGATCACCATGGATTGTGACCTCTTGATTTTGATAGGGAAAATTGACACATTGATGGAAGGTATATGCAAAGTTACCTGCATTCCATGAATCCATGGTTTCCCTAGGAGAATATTATAAGGTAAATCAAGATCAAGGACCTGGTATATAATTTCCATGATGGTTGGCCCTACTTGAATAGGGAGTTGAATAGTGCCTTGAGACACTCTTTCTTAATCAACATATGCCTTGATCATAATACCTTTACCTTTTTCAATGACATCCTTTGAGAATCCTAGATTCTTTATTAGCTTGAGAGAATAAATATTTAGACCCGTACCTCCATCCACCAAGATTCTTTTGACTTTATTCTTATGGACCAAGACCTCGAGATGGAGTGCACGGTTATGAGATGGTTGTGTTGGGAGGTCCTGATCAGAAAATTTTAGGAGATGTGGTGTGGTGATGTGTCTAACCATAGCTTGGAATTGATCTGCATCAAGATCTGTGGGATAGTGGATGAAGCCAATGCTTCCTCTAGGATCTTCCTATGTGTGGGTGAGATCTTTAGTAACTCCATGATGGAGATCTGAGCGGGGATTCTTTTCAACTGGTCCAAGACATTATAGCCATTGGGAACAGATTTTGGATTAGAGGTTAACGCCTTGGATGGTTGTGATGGTCTAGAAATGGTAACCTTGCCACCACGTGTGGTGACTCCACAATCGGCTTTGGCTCCCTTGACATTGACAACAGTGACCCATTCATCCAAGGATGAAACAACATGGTCATAAACATGGTTTACATTATTATAATTTGCCTTACCATGGTTGTTTCCTTTATTGTGATCAGGCATCAGATTCGTGTATATCTTCAAGTCTTGGTTTCCTACAAGTTGTTCAACATTTCATCGATAAGGTCTTGGATCAAAATTTTCAGTCTCATGCAACTGGCCATCATGTGTTCCTTGATTTTATGAAAATCGCAAAGGTGATTTTCATTATACCATGGTGGTTTTACTTGGGGCTCTTGATAATTCTCATAAATAAGGATTTTAATGAGATTCTCCTGTACCGATTTTTTCATGACAGATTCGATTGATTCCCCAAGAGGTGTGTATTTTCATTTGGGGGGGATACTTGTTTCATGGAGGTGATCCCCCTTGATTATTTAGATTATTGACCGCTTGATTATTGGGTGGTTGAGATACCGCGTTGGCTTGCGTGTTGTTTCAGTTATTGGTTTGCGATTGTTGATATGACTGCATGTTTTTCCTTGGGACATTGATGACCACTTTGGCATCAATGACACCATCGTTAGTGACATTCTTATTCTTTGGCCATGTGTGAGGTTTTTCATTATAATTGGTTGATGGGCAGTTGTCTTGATAAGTGGGTGTCCCCCCTTGTGAAATAAGGGCTCTTTCGATATTGAGTGCCTTGGGGATCAATTGGTCATATGTGGTGATGCATTACATTTTTAGATGGAAGGACAAGGTTCCTTCAAGATTAGTGATGATGGTGCAAATTTTTTATTCTTCTGGCATAGTCCACTTGCTCCTATTGGCCTTGGATCGCCATCATTGTAAGAAGGATGTGAATGTTTCCCCCTTAGCTTGTCTGAGAGCAGATAGTTCCTCTAGACTCACATCCATGCCAATGTTGAATGCATAGTTCTGTATGAATGCATCCACAATTTCTTGGAACTTTTTCATTTTGGGAGGAAGGTGAGAGAACCATTCCATTGCTGGTCCAACCAAACTCCGAGGGAATAGTTGCATTAGATAAGTGTTGTCGTATGCAACTTCCATATAGTGTACTTGGAATTCCTTGATATGATCTTCAAGATTACCTGTCCCTCAGTATTTTTCAAATTTAGGGATTTCAAATCCTTTTGGGAATGGAACCATTGCAATGCTTCGGTCAAGTGGATAAGGGCATAAATTGCTTGGTGTTTTCATTGTCTTCTCTGATTGGAGGTCTAGCACTTGTTGTGAGAGAAATTTTATTTGTGCAGACACATCATTTTGTGGATCAGGTGGTAGGATGAATGTGTTTTGAGGTGGTTTGATTGTTTGAGTGATGGGTGGGTTGTTTTGGGTGTTTGCAGGAGGCGGTTGCAAAAATTGTTGTGCGATCAATGCTTATTACTATATGTCTACAATTGTTGTTGGTCTTGCTACTGTTGTGCCAACAATGCTTGTTGTTGGGCTAGTAGCTGAGCTGCTTCTTGTTGTGCTTGGTATTGTTGTAAAGCTTGTTGATAGGCTTGCTGCTGAGCCACTTGTTGTTATGCTTAATATTGTGCTTGTGCTTGATCTTGCTAGGATTGATATTGAGCTTGTGCCTGATCTTAAGCTTGTTGAGTAGCTTGTGTAGCTTGGGTGGCCTGTGCGGCTTGGGCATCCTGTGCAGTTTGCACTGCTTGGGAAGCTTGTGCAACTTGTTGTTGTTGTAATAAAGCTTTGGCTTGGGCGGCCTACTGTGCTTGTTGTGCGGCTTGTTGTGTCTGTGCTTTTTGGGCAGCTAGTTGTGCAGCTTGTGTAGCTTGTTGATTTTGGAATTGTTGAAGTGCCTTTTGATACGCTTGTTGGGTAGCTTGCAATGTGATACTGTATTGATTTGCCATGTTTGGTTTTGGTGGTGGAGGTGGAGGATTTGGAATGGTGCGAGATGTCATGATGATATTTTGTTGAAGTGGTTGTTGAGGTGTCATTTAGGTGATGATAGGGGGTTCTGTGATGGATGGTGTGGGTGTTATGCTAGGTCCTTGGGAGACCACATTTATAGATGGTGTAGTGATTGATTGTGTTGTTTGGATTGGTGCCTCCTGGTGTTGCGATATTGGTGGCATGATTAGAGGATTTGGTATGTTGATTTGATTCATGATTGGGGGATTGTTTTGATTTTGTTGGTTGAGGATTGGTAAGGGGGGTTGCCCTAAACCAAGAATTGGTGTGGATGTCAATGGTAGGGGGGAAATGGTGGGAATATGGGTGAAGTGTTTCCTTGAGAAAATGATGATGATCAGGGATCAAAGATTCCTCCTTGTCCAAATAATCCACCTTCTCCTTGTGAGGTCAGGGGGAGAGAGAATTATGTGTTAAGAGGATATGTTGGTGTTGCAGCGAAAGTGGATGGATTATTGGTGTCATGAAAGACAAGTGGAACATATGGGTGTTTCAGATCTTGAGGGATGGATTGACCCAAGATAGTGTTTGCATCCAAGTCTTGGTTATTTACAAGGGGATGTGTTTGAAGAGCATGAAGCAATGAACTCCCCTTAGTCACTATGGGTTGAATTGGAGTATGAGATGAAATTGGTTGTGGGATGGGTTGAATTATTCTTTGAAAGGAAGGTGTGAATGATACCGGTGACATAATCCCAAGAGGTTTCTCCACAATAGTGATTACATTGTAATCGAAAGGGAGTTTAGCCCCCTCTTTAGCCAATTCCAACATGTATTGTGAAGGATTAAGTCTCATCATTGTGTTGAAAATTTTATGAGTTTTAGGATTTTGGACCATTTCTATGATTTCATCTTGAGTCATCCTAAGACATTGTTGGTGATATCCTCCACTTGGAAACATCCCTCTTGAAGATCTTGTGGAAGTTGAGGAAGATTGAGTGGGGGATTGCTAGATCTGATGGGGTTGATTTCAAGTGCAGTTTGACTCAAGTCACTTGAAGTGGATGTTTCTTTGTTTGTTTCCATGTTCTTATTTTGAGATCTAGTTTGGACCATAAAATAAGGATCAATTTTCAGGAATATGGGAGATGAACCTCTAACTCCTTAGATTGGTCTAAACTTTAGGTACATAAAAGAAAGTCTAAGATGTTAAGGACCAAAGGGTGGTGGTGAGATAATGAGAGATGAATGATGTGAATGATTGAAATCTTAAGAAACCTTGGAGGAATACTAGACTTTGGGACTTTTTGGATTTTTTGATTTTGGATTTGATTTGGATTTGATTTTGACTTGACTTGGATTTGATTTTGATTTGATTTTGATTTGATAATGAACTCATAAACTCCAAGAGGTAAGATGTTGTCTTGAAATAAACTTATCCACAAGGTGATAATTTAATTAAGTGTATGAAGAAGGATGCATCCACACACAATTAGTCAAAGAGGATGATTTTGATTTAAAGGATTTTCCAAAAGTCTAGTATGAAGGATTTTTCCAAGATTTCTAAGAGTTATTTGTGAGATGAAATTTGATTGATGTTTGAGGATGGATAAGAGTGTTGATTTTGATCCTAAGTGAACTTAGAGAGACTTTTGTTTACAAGACCAAGGTATTGAAGAACATGTTATACTTCCAAGAACTTGCCAACCCGTGCAGGAGCACCTAGGCTGACCTCCATTTGGCTTGCACAATTTTGGCTTGTACCTGATCTTGGCCAAATCAGGATTTCTTTGTGTTTGTTTGGGACCTTAGAAGGTCATGCATTGGTGTGTTAAGTTAGTCTCTAGGACTAAAGTTCATTAGATTGTCAAGGTTGTTAAATTTTGGCTTTACTAAACTTTGGACAGCTTATATTATGTTACAAAGCTTTTAGTCTATTAAAGCCACATCACATTAGTTGAAAGATGCCAAAGAACGGTTAGGGAAGATGTTAGTTGCTCGAGATGAAGGTATTGGTAGATCCTAGGTTTGAGGAACATAACATAATCAAGCAAATGGAAGTTCAAAAAATCTGGAGGTTTTGTTAATTGCATGCAAATGACTTGAAAACAGGGAATGCTCGAGTAACCATTGGCATCAAAAAAAGGTTGTACATAGTTTAATTTTGTTTGTTTAGGAAAGCTTTGAGAATCGAGCAAGAAGTAATAGAAGTCACCAAACCCTAGGCGAGCTTTGTGAACACTAGGGTTAGGAGTTTGGAAGTGAGAAAATGATAAAGAACCAAGGCAGGGGAAAAGAACACTGTACGAAACCCGAACATTTCTTTGTGACCTGGTTAGGAGTTTGGAAGGAGAAAATTAAAGAACCCAGGGGAAAAGAACACTGTACAACCCGTACATTTCCAGGAAGGGCAAGATAGGACCTTTACATTCCAAAAGGTTTGAGGCTTCCTTCAATCAATTGGAGTTAGGTGTAACCCAAGAACCAGAGAAACCCTAGATGCAAGGTGAATTAGGCCTCCTCTCCAAAGGTATGGGAATCATCTGTACGGAACAGCCAGTAGCCTGAAACCCAGTGCAAGATTTAAAACCCTGAAAAGGGTGTCTAAAAGTGTGTTTTGTTTTCTAGGTTGTGTGGAGAATATAAGCAGGAAAAGGCAATTAGTGACTGGTAAGGGCTACAAGGATTAGCCCCTTCAAAAGGAAAATTCATGAAATCGGGTAGTTTGATGGCTACACAACAAGCAAGATGGAACTTCATGGATGCAATAAACATGAGGACAGTATTTTCAAAGCCCCTGCAAAGAGTTCAAGTCAGATAGAGGCATTGGCACTTAGAACTTTCTAAGTCCAAGGAAGAGTGATAAATTGCAAGAAGGTGTGGGATTTCCAAAGGTAAGGCACTAGTGGAGAACTCTTTGAGAAGAGTTGGAGCAGGACTATGATGGTCTATTGAGCTCAACAAGAACCCCTGGTAGCTGGTTCTAGGCAGGAGACAGTGGAAAGTCTTCTATAAAACAGTGCAAGCAACCTTTGGAGTTAGATTACACCACCCTACAAAGTGAGATACTCAAAATATTGAAAAAGACTTGGATTTTGACAATAATAGAATGAGTACAAGTTTGGGTTGTCCTTTGATGAACGTTTGTAGAAGTTATAGAGCAACCTTTCTCTAACTATGTAAAGCATAGACGAACGTTTCTTGAGATTTCTTGGACTAAGACGTTTGTTTTGCTTTATGGACTTTGATCTTGTGGGAAATCATTTGAGAAAACACATATGAGGTTCAATTTGTCTTTTATTCTTGCTTAGTGATTTCTTTTTACCACAAACACTTTCTTTCTTAGCTTTTGAACTAAATGTATAATGCCTCAATTTCTTTTCATCTGACAAAGCCCATTATGTGGAAATCAAGAAAATCAAGGCAATAGTTCCCTAATGTTGACTTTAGGGAGAAAATTAAGATATAAATCCAAATACTTAGAAGCCTCTAAGGATGAAATCCCTAGGGACAAGTAGTAGTACTTGGATTCTTTCAAAGGTATTTGCTTCTACTAAAGGGTTTGAAATTTGATGACCATTGTTGAATGTTTGTTTTCAAGATTTTGGATTCAAGCAATGTGTTTAACTGACTCAAAATTGCATAATCCTATAATGGAAAATAAAATATTTTTTGAATTCCCACTTGGATAAATCCAGCTACGCTTATTTAGAGTGGATGACTAGAAGCCTGACCACACTGGCTCCCCTCCATGACACTCACTTCTACGGGTCAGCCAAGCTTTAGTTCACATGAATCTCCCATGACAAAATTTTCATCTCTACAAAGAATCACAAGTATATGGGATGACTCCAGAGGTCCGACCTCTTGATGCCAACAAATATTGGGATTTTGGATTCTAAACAAAGGTTCGTAGTAAGGGCATCCATTTTAGGGGGTGTAATGATAAAAGCCTTGTGAGAGATCTCCCAACCCTTAGAACATGGGCTTTACGCATCATAAAGATACTAGGGGAGAGTTATCATGCACCGCTTCCCATTGTTTACGATTTTCATCTCAACCACAAATTTATGTACTGGTTTGGAAGAGCCTAGCTTATGATCATTACTGCTTGGGTCATTCCCTTGGGGTGAGTACTTTTTCCCACCAAGCCAAGCCCTCTAAAGGTAAACAAAAGCGAGTAAGTACATCCATAGTTCGATCAATATTTGTTTGCGTGAACAAAGAGAGAACACACGCAACATACTTAACTCACTCTAACCAGATTTGTTCAATTTTTAAGAGCCCAAATTGAAGTGTGGAGGCAATCTTTTAGACAACTTAATATCACCAAAAAAAATTTGATTCTCAAGATCGCCATGAAGCGCGAGAGAAGTGCATATGCCTTTTAAATGATATTAGTTTGTAAAAAAGATTACAAAACAAGCAATACACATGTTCATTTTAGACTTCAAAAGCAGTAATGGGTTCTTTTTATAGCACCAAGATGAAATGTTTGGAGTTGTTTGTTCAATTATTAAACCCAAAATCAAATCTAGTAAGTTCCTAATGTTATTTTTAACCCTTTGACTATTCTTTTTAAAACCCAAACAAAATTTATTTGAGTCCTAAAACTGAAGATAATAATATCCTAAAGATGGGATTATAAATACTCCCAAAGTGTTTAAAAACACTTGTTACAATCATGAGATAGTGTCATAGGAAGCCTTCTCCTTGTTTCCTCCTTCCCTTCTTGATCACCTCAACCTACAAAAGTTGGTCAATCTATAGAAAATAGAGCCACAAAATAAGTTAAAAGTTTAAGGTGATCAAAAATAAAAACCACATGCTAAAATAAACTTGAAAGTTGAACTTTTACCCAACTCCAGCGTCGCAATCCATGAAGGCGTCATTGTTTGGAGAAGTCAGTGTCACTCTGGTGAAGTCAACGTCTCTATGTGGAGAAACAGAGACTACGATTGCATCGCTATTTTTGCTCAGGGTCGTCCTTTGGAGTTTGACTAGTCCAGCCCTCAAGAGAATCAATACATCACATTTTTAAGCAAAGACAGTGTCACTATATAGCGACATTGGACTACATCAATAGCATTGATGTTTGTCCTTCTTAGCGTTGATGTTTCCTAAAGACACAAAAATTTGAAAAAATAGTAGAAATTGGTCAAAAATGTGTTAATTTTGAAAGATTCACCCTCCTTCTAGTGCCAAAATGTAAATGCTCAGTTAGACCTACTCCATCATGATTAAACAATCAAACATTAGTCAATAAACAAGTCTATAACAAACATTCCCCATGAAATTCATTCAAATACAATGAACAAGGAAACAAAGTAAAATATCCAATAGAAGCTAATGAAATATTATTCAAAACATTCAAACCAGCATCTCATGGGGGAATTGGTGCTTCTTTGATGTGGAAAGAAGCCCTTTCCCAATTCCTTGACAAGCTTTGATGATGATTGTGTGCTCCTTGATGAAAATTGTTAATAACCTAGATAAGATTGATGAAAACTATGAAACTTGGATGAAAATGTGGATGAACTTGCTTCAAATCTTTAGATAGTAACCTTGCATGAAGTTGTGGATCCCAAATCAATAGAGAAGTCCTCTATCTATAGGAAAGAAGGATGGGGAAATGAGAAATAGGAAGAATGTGGGATTAAACTTGAACCAATGGCATTGTGCCACTTGTCAACATGCTATTGAAGAGAGGTGGAGCACATTTTGAACAATGTGCAAGTTAATGCATGTAGGCAGATTTGAATTTGAAGAAGTGACTTGCACAAAAGGGGATGTAAGTGGAGTTAATGCCAAGTTGGCTCAAGAAAAAGGACATGTAAGATGTTGGAGGATAAAGTCCTTATGGGAGGGAGATTTCAAATTGGTGGAATATTCCAAAGAGATGCCATATTTGAATGGAAATAGAAGAATTAATAAATCAAATAAATTGATTTACATGTGTAAGTTGCAAAATCTAGAGGATTTGAGGATTAGAGTTAGGAGTTAATTATGATTTAATTAACTTAGATGAAATTTAGTTGATATGACATTTGATTTAGATCTTTAGATTTATTTAAATCAAATGAGAGGATTTTTGGGAGATTTAGAGATTTAATTAAATAAAGTTTGATTTATTCAATTAAATGAAGAACATTAGATAAATTGCCTAGATGGCATGGTGTGTTGGTTTAAAGGTGGCATTGTTGTTCTTGCCACTAAGGTTCAAACCCCGTTGGGGTGGTATTGTTGAATGGTTGTATTCTGGTTCATAGCTCCGGTCAAAAGCGTTTACCCCTTGAATAATAAAGATAATTTAAAAAAAAAAGAAAAAAATGAAGAACATTAGATAAATAATTAAAGAAAGTTGATTTATTCAATTAAAAGAGACAACTTTAGGATATAATTAAATAAAATGATTTATTTGATCAAAGAGGAACATTAGGATTTAATTGAATAAAATGATTTATTTAATTAAAAGAAGAATTATGATTTAACCAAATAAAGTTGATTTATTTAATTAAAAGAGGAATCTTGATGAATTAATTAAATAAGGATTATCTAATTAATTGGTTAGTAAAGAAGTGATTAAGGAAGAATTGTTGTTAGTGAATTAGAATTGAGTGCACGATATCAATCAGGATAATTTGAACATCTACACTAACCATAAGGGCTAAATGATCACTTAGCCTAATCAAACCTTAACCCTAATTAAAACCTAACCCTAACCTTAAACCTAACCCTAATTGAACCCTAACCCTCATTAAACTCTATCCTTGATTGAACCCTAACCCTAATTAAACTTTATCCCTGATTAAACCCCAATCCTAACCCAAACCCTATTTGTTCCTGACCCTAGTCAAGTCCTAACCCTAAACCCAACCCTAACAATAACCTATACCCCAACCTATATCGTGTAACCCTAATGTTAACCTTAACCCTAGTTAAACCCTAACCTAACCCTAACCATAATTAAAATCTAATCAAGAACCTTAACCCTAACATAACCTTAACCCTAATTGAACCCTAACATAACCTTATCCCTGATTGAACCCTAACCCTAACCATAATTAAGGCCTAATACTAATTATAACCCTAATTAAAATAACTATAGTTGAACCCTGTTCATAACCCTAAGTGAGACTAACCCTAATCAAACCTTAACCCTAATTAAACCCTAACTCTCAACTTAACCCTAACCCTAATTGAACCCCAACCCTAATTAAACTCTAGCCCTAATTGAACCCCAACCAGGTAACCCAAACTCTATTTGTTCCTAACCCTAGTTGAGTCCTAACCTTAACTTCAATTCTAACCACAACATTTACATTAAGGTATATCATATAACCCTATTGTTAGGCCTAACCCTAATTGAAAATTAACCGAACCCTAACCATAATTAAAATCTAATCAAGAACCCTAACCCTAACATATAACCCCATCCTTAATTGAGTCTTAACCTTAATTAAATTCTAGCCTTGATTGAACCCCAACCCTAACCCAAACCTTATTTGTTCCTAACCCTAGTTGAGTCCTAATCTTAACCATAACCTTTACCCCAAGATATATTGTATAACCCTAATGTTAACCCTAAACCTAATTGAACCCTAACCTAAACCTAACCATAATTAAACCCTAATCAAGAACCCTAACTCTAACCTAACCTTAACCCTAATTGAACCCTAATCCTAATTGATCCCTAATCGTACCCCTATCCCTAATTTAATCTTAATCATAATTGATCCCTAACCCTATCCTTTATTGAACATTAATCCTTAATTGTAACTTTGATCTAACCCCAATCACCCTTACCCTAACGCCAAGCTTTATCTTAGAATTCTAATTGAACCATAATCCTAATTTTATGATAAAATTTAGTGTACATTAATTTTTTAAATATAGATATGGTAGTTTTAATATATATTAATTTAAAAAATTATTTTTATGTGTAATAATAAATTTATTATATTTTCTTCCTATTTAATTTTTTAATTTTAAATTTATTTTAGATGTGCACTTATTATGGAATTTTTTTATATTAGGTTGTATATCTAAGTTGCTATATTTTTGTAAAATATTTTCTTTAATAAAGTCTTAAATTTAAAATATTTCTCTAAAGATATACATTAATTTTGAATGAAATAGAATATGGATGTTTTCTTCTTTTTGCAATGCTTTCAATTTTTTTTTAAAAATATTGAATATTTTTTTATGTGTACCCTAACCTAAACCTAACCATAATCAAACCCTAATCAAGAATCCTAACCCCCACATAACCTTAACCCTAATTGAACCCTTTTGAACCCTAATCCTAATTGATCCCTAACCCTAACCCTAATCCTATCCTTTATTGAACATTAACCCTTAATTGTAACCTTGATCTAACCACAATCACCCTAATCCTAACTCCAAGCTTTATAGATTACAATTCTAATTGAACCATAACCTAATTTTATGATAAAATGTAGTGTACATTAATTTGTTAAATATAGATATGGTACTTTAATATATAAATTGAAAACTTGTTTTTATGTGTAATAATAAATTTATTATATTTTATTTGTATTTAATTTTGTAATTTTAAATTTATTTTAGATGTGCACTTATTATGGAAAGCTTTTATATTAGATCATATATCTAAGTTGCTATATTTTTGTAAAATAATTTCTTTAATAAAGTTTTAAATTAAAGATATACATTAATTTTGAATGAAATAGAATATGGATGATTTTTTATTTTTCCAATGCTTTCAATTTTTAAAAAATATTGAATATTTTTTATTTGTAATAGGAAATTTAGGAAATTTCTTCTTTATTTAGTTTTCTATTTTTTAATTAAGAAGTTTCTTAAATTTAAAAACTTAAATATGAAATAACTTCTTTCAAAGTTTTTAAAATTTGGAAAATTATTTCAATAAAAGGAAAGGAAAGGTCATTTTATAGTCCATGATAACATGCAGTCTTATTATGTCTATAATTTCACATATTTTTTTATATCTCATCTTTATAAATAATTATTAAAATAATCTTTAATGAATAAAATATTAAAATAATTCTTGTGAAAAAAATATTTCAACTATATTAAATTGATCTTTAAGATATAAATTGATAAAACAAATCAAAACAAAATTTTAAATATTAGTCTGAACCCTAACATCCATATACAACTATATCAACATAATTCACTCAGAATGTTGAATATAATCTCGGAATTAAAAATAAGCATTAAACTAAATTAGAAATGTGAAAGATATACAAATAAATTAAAATGAGTGACTTAGTTTAATTTGAAAATAAATTTGTTTAACATAAATTAATTACCTTTAAAATAGATAATTTTTTTTAAAACTAAGAGAACTTATTCTAATATAGTAATTTTGAATGAAAAATTATATTTAAAAATTTAATTACTTTTAAAATAGATTTTTTTTTTTTAAAAAATAAGAGAACTTATTTTAATATATTAATTTTGAATGAAAAAATTATTTTTTAAAAATTGATTTATGTTAAGTATATTTATATGAAATATATATTTTTATATATGTAAAATTTAATTTTTTAAAGTCATATTTAAAAAATATTATATAAATTTATAAGATTAAATTATAAAGAATGATTTCATAAAAATCAATTTAAAAGAGTTTCAAGGTTGAAACAATAGTATTTAGATATTGATATCCTTGAAACTTATGTGAAATTTATATGTATTTCCCTGATCATATTTAAATGCTATATGGATTCTATTAATAAATATTTCAAGATTTTACTTCCTATGCCCAACCTTTCCAATTTGATGAGTTGATCAATACTAATATGAACCTCCCTTAAATTGATAACATAAAAAAATAGCTCTCTCAAACACATTTTCTCTATGATTTAATGATGTAATTCTTCCAACTTCTTAAAACCCTCAAAATCCAAATACTAAAGCTTTCTCACAATTTCTAAATGTCATAAGAGAAGCTTGCAAGTTTAGATGTCATCAGGAACTAAAACCTCCTCCTTTACAATATTAGAACTATAACCTCCTCCTTTACATTATGGCTTTAAAACATACGTCTATCTAGTCCACGACCTCACTGGAACATGTATAGGTTGTAACAATCTGCCTGGCGGTTGATTCACAGCTTTGTCTTTTTGGCAGATAAGACAAGTCCTCATGTACTATAACTCTTTTACTGTTGAAATCTGTATTAAGGCAAAAATATATATAAAGAAATTAATGTCTTATTTCATAAATAGGATTGAAGAAAACTTCTTAGAAAAGAGAAAACGACATACCAGTTGCCTGTTCAACTGCTAACCTGGACTCCTCTGTTGATACCCATCGCCAATGCTTATGGTGATCACCCCATTTGATGGATAGAGAATCAAATTGAAGAAGAGAAGTGTGCAAAACAAAAAGAGAATTTACACCACCCGAATTTGATAGGCATTGCTTGCAGTCATTGCAAAATTCAAACGCCACCAATCTATGTTATTTCTAAAAAGAGTCTTGCAAAAATCCTTTCAGGAAACATCATCTGTGTGATCACATCTCAGAGATACCTGCATAAAAATAGCAACAGAATGCTCGAAAGTGCTGATAGAGCTCACATACAACATAAAGACCAATCTGAAAAGTATGTTTACACTATAATAATGTGCGCTACAATCAGATATCCAGTAATAACGATGGGACATCCATCGAAGCATAACAACAGCAAAATTTTATCATATGTTGAAGTTTCGAGTGCCCTATTAGACATGCATGAAAAAATGTTATCGATGACCATGAGCAAAGAAGTATCGGGTAGATGACAATGAGAAAATCCATAGTTGAAAGTAACTAAGACCTACGACCCTACATTCAATCAGATAGCAACCTCCGAATAATGTCTAGTTAAACGATTACAGAGAATCTGAAAATCAGTTTGCTTCAAAATAATACTCAAAAGTCATGGGAAGCATGTGATCGCTGAGGGAAACTTCGATGGCTAAGCACTATATCATAGTTGCAATTTGTTGTCGGTGGTAGATGCGAGCGCGCGGGCAATGTTGGAAGAAAGCCATGTAGGAGCATCAAAGAAGGTGTCCCTTTCA
>VDFB02339472.1:0-12624 GCA_007258455.2 Sequoia sempervirens | reverse complement strand
ATTACAACAAAACTTTTAAATAAATAAAAATATGGATATAAAAAACATATATTTAAAATTAGCATTTCTATATTATTTTAAAATAAAATTTAAGTTGAGTTATCAATTTAATGAATTATATCAAATAATTAATTTTAAAATAAAATAATATAAATTATTTATACAATTAAAAAAAATTTAAAAATTTAAATATAATATTATTGTTTTATATTTTATCAATACAAATGTTTATCAAATTAATAATATAAAAATCAAAACCATTTAATATAAATTTATTATATTTAAAAAATTATTTAAATTAATACCAAAAAAATAATTTTTAATATAATTTTAAACTTTAAAAGGATAGGAAAAAATCAAAATCCTTTATATAAACATTATAATTTAAAAATATTAGTTGTAAATTTACTTATTAAAATTACTTAAAAAATATTCTAAAATAATTTTAAAAAAAATTAGTTCACAAAAGCTAAATATAACTCTTAGAATATTAAAAGAGAAGGAAAGGGCATATCGGAATTTAAAAAAAATAAAATAAATGCATGACATAAATTAAAAAATATACTAAAATATATTTTTTTAAATTAGTTCACATGCCACTGCATATGCATGCATGAAACTAAGTCTTAAATAAAGTTAAATTTTGAAGAGAAGCTAAATATAATTCTTAAAATGTTAAAAGAGAAGGAAATGACTTATCTGGATTATTTTATTTTTTCAAAATTCAATATAAATTTCAAAAATATACTAAAATAATATTAAAAAAATTAATTCACATGCCACTATATATGTATGCATGCAACTATGTATTCATGTTAAGTAAAGTTAAATTTTAAAAGAGGAGAGGGCATGTGTGAATTACTTTATATTTTAATATTTAATGCATGATATAAATTAAAAATATATATTAAAATAGTTTTTTTTTAAATAGTTCACATGCATATTCATGCATGCAATTACGTCTTCATGTTAAGTAAAGTTAAATTATAAAAGAGAAGCTAAATATAATTCTTAGAATGTTAAAAGAGAAGGAAAGATTGTATTTGAATTATTTCATTTTAAAAAAATTCAATGCATGAGATAAATAAATTATTATTTTAAGTTAAGTTAAAACATGGACTAAAATTAAAATGTTAAGTTAACATAAAGATTGATTGTATATAAAGAGAGCAAGATAAAGAAACCATAATCATTAAGAGATTTGTGAAAAAGATGGCTAGGATGCAATCAATTTTGGTTTTGGTTGGAGTATTTTTTGTATTATCAATTGTAAGAGTTGATGCTTCCTATTTTCCAGCAATTTACAGTTTTGGTGATTCATTGACAGATACAGGAAATGCTGTCATTTCAAACTCTTTAGTTTATCATCAATTTAACACTCTTCCATATGGAGAAACATATTTTGGAAAACCAACAGGTCGTTGTTCTGATGGACGTCTTGTAATCGATTTTTTAGGTGAGGAATTAGTAGTATGATCTTTATTTTTCATATCTTATTTTCCAAGTTTTTTTATATCTATTGAAGTAAATATTATGTTTTTCAGTAATTTAATAGATGTTTGTTTATATGATAATTGAATCTACATTTTTTGTTGTGTGATTTGATAGCCACTTCATTAGATTTGCCTTTTCTCCCGCCTTATCTTAAAGTGGGAAGCATGCCATTCTCTTCAAGGTTGTCAGGAGTAAATTTTGCAATAGCAGGTTGTCCTGCATTGAATTCTTCTTTCTTAAATAGTAGAGGTGTTATCACTACAACACCTTTATCTTTAAGTTCTCAGATAAACTGGTTCACACAATTGAAAAACAACACTTGCAAGCAAAACTTTGGTAATTATATTATTTTATTTATTTAATTGATTTGATTTCAAGATTCATTTTAATGTGTTTTAATTTTAATTCATTTTTGTAATAAGTTATTCTTAATTGATTGCCATCTTTTTCATTAAATATTTTATTTGTTATTAAACATTCTTAATTTGATATTTAATTTAATTGAATTTATTCTACAGATTGTGAAGACCATTTTTCAAAAGCCTTGTACTTTTTTGGAGAGATAGGCGCCAATGACTACATAGATGCTACTATAATTTTAAAGCCAATGGCACAAATAAGAAGTTTCACCTCTCTTATCATAACTGAGATTCAAGCATCTTTAGA
Source organism: Sequoia sempervirens (assembly GCA_007258455.2). NCBI lineage: Eukaryota > Viridiplantae > Streptophyta > Pinopsida > Cupressales > Cupressaceae > Sequoia > Sequoia sempervirens. Next base: position 10,464 of record VDFB02339472.1, on the reverse strand, counting down.
GGTAACCCTACATCTTCTGCAATTTTTATTAAATATATAAATTAATTTATGAAATTCAACACATACATATAAATGGTTTCATTCTACTTAAAATAATATATTAAAAATATTGTAAAAAATTAAAATTATTGATATTAAAATAATTATAGTATTCTTTTATTAAAGCTATAAATAGTAATAAATAATAAATGCAAATATTCATGTTAAATAATCTAAATAACATCATGTAAATTTTTATATAAATGTCAGTATTGATAATCTTTATAATAATGCATGAAATTCACATGCAGATAATAGTACAAGTGCAAATAAATTTAATGATTAATAATAATAATATAATAATATAATATTATTTTAATTTACTACATCCATACAATTTTATTTTGTATATTTGATAATAATTAAATAATTTTAACTATACATATTTAAATGAACTTTATTCTAGATTGAAATTTTTTTATTTTTTTATTTTTTTATTTTTATTTATTTTTTATTTTTTTAGGGGCAGGAATAGATCCGATATCCATCGCCTTATAAACAGCTCCCTGTGAAACAATTTTTTTTTGAAATTGTTTGCTGTTAAGCGGTGGTGGTCTGGGACAAATTAAACATTCCTTGCCTCACGCCTGAAAACAAATATTGCCTTATCTTCGAATCAAATTAGGTTTTCGTAGCATGCCTGAAATCTTTTCTAGCCCTAAAACCCCGATATTTTCATATCAACTTTTCATTTACTGTGAATAGATTGAAACCCCAACTGTAGGGGGCATGGTTTTGGTTCGTCTCATTTAAAAAAATCTGATTATGAAGCTTTCTCCGCAGCTCAGAGAGTCCGTCAAGTCTGCCTTTATCGAAAGCATTATCGGACAACAGAGCTCGAATTTTAACTTCCACTCTGTTAAATCTTTTCATTAATCAAATCCTCCGTTTCGATTTGCTTTCTTGGTTCAGAGCCACTGCTTCAGTGCTGTATATATTTCCATTACAACAATCACAAGGCCAAGGTTTTTTTTTTTAAGAAGTGTAATTGAGTTTTTCAGTTTGCCGAAATTGTAAATGTTAGCGCTTTCCTTCAATTCATATATCTTATTTTAGCAGGCAACTACTGTTTTACGAAACATGTCTCTCACTAAAAGTTTTGGTTGTTCAGGTTTCAATTAGTCAATCACTAGGGTTTAAATTATTTCCAAGTGAACTCTTATCAGAGAGGATTGCGATTGACATTTTCTTTTAGGTTTTATATTATTTCCAAGTGAACTCTTCACAGAGAGGATTGCGATTGGCACTAATCAAACTGGTGTTTTCCTTGCAATTGAATGTTTCCCGAGGGGAAAAATTGCAGAGAGTATGTTGAATGTGTTGCTTGCATATACTTAAGTTTAATCTCACTATAAGATTTGAATTGTAATTTTAGTAATTGAATGCATTCGTAGTCACAATCTTAGCTATTTGTAGCAATTACAGATCAATAAATCCCTTCAACAATAATGAGGATAAAAGTTTCAGCAACACCCAAATCCGACTTAGAAATGCTGGAAAAAAACTTAAATATGAACCCTAAACCTGCTGTTACAGTTGACTTATGAGCTGAGACAAGAAGTCGTAAATTAATCATGGACGCCTTATTGGGCTTCTGTAACCCCTAGATTTATCTGTCTTGGTAGCTCCTAGAAAGAAGCCAAAGGCATCATTGAGTCCAGGGACGTCTTTGTGGAATAGACCCTTCTTGTTGAATATTTTAGCTAAGAAGTCATTTGTGACTAATTTCACATTGGAATTTGAGAAGTATACCTAATCTGTCAAACCTTATTGCACAGCCTAGAAAGACAATCCATTATGACTTGCCTCTGCGATCTGTCTTAACTCAAGAATTGTCCAGTCCAAGTTTATTTTTTAAAATAATTGTGTTATTTTTATTTAATTATTGTTTTTCTTACTTAAATTAAATATATAACACGCTTTCTATTTGGTTTACAATGTAATATGTATTTCTACTATTTAATATATTATTTAATCAAATTCCTTTTATTTAATTTCCAGTGTGCCCTTATAACAAGTTGAGCCAAAACATTGTTGTTCAAGGTGTTAATTTATGTAGCTTGACAGGTGGTCTCCATTGTCTAGAAGTGCTACTAATATTTAATTATTTCTCTGCAACCTCCGTGGTGCTAACAATAACAATAATGAGTTGTTCAGGATAATTATGTAATTAAATAAATTGATTCTCCCAGAGACTTCTAGAATCCGCTTAGTTAAGGTTTTTAGAGTCTATTTTAATCTTAGCCATTGATTGAGATTTAATCATGGCCATTGGTTTTCCAATGAGAAAAGTATAAAAGGGGATCAATGGGCAATTGGAGAACACAACAACAAGTAGACTTGCAGTGATAGCAAGTAGAATTGCAGTGAGAGCAAATAGTCTTGCAGTGTTAGCAAGGGCGCAGTGATAGCGTTGGGGATAGCAGCTGTGGAATTTCAGCAGGAGAAATTGAGGGAAGAATTTCCGGAGAAGAATATTGCCTGAGCTCTGCCAGTAAGAGGCAAGTAGTTTATGTATTCCTTTAATTTACCGGGTTTAATATAATCTTCATCCAAAAGTAGTGGCTCTCCTCGGTTTTCCACTCCGACAATTTGGTCCAAAAAAAAAATATTGTGTTCTATTATTGTGAATGTTTCTTCTCTCATTCCTTGTGAGTTTCTTTAAGTGAAGGTACTTGTGTTATTTTTCGATATTTGCTGAGAATTAATTTTCAGAGTCAAATAATCTATGTATTAGATAGGAGATTAATAATCAGTAACTGCAATAGAATTTTCACATGGTATCAGAGATGATCTGAGGGCAGATAAGGCTTAACAAAGGAAGGAAAGATCCTGCCTCTTCAGAATTATTATTATTTGTTTTCTTTTATCTTTTGAGATGGCCTCAGCAGGTTTAAGAGATCAGGACAGATTGGATGGACCCTCAAATTTTGGTGTCTGGAAAGCCGCACTTTGTTACCGGAAGAGAATGGGATCGTTGAATATGTGCATCGTAGTTGTTGTACCCGCATCTACTGCATCCAAAGACGTTCTTTTAGCATATAAGAAGGAAGATGCTAAGGCGAGGAGGATGATTCTTGATGGTGTCAAGGATCATATTGTTCCACATGTCGCAGAGTTAGATACAGCGAAGAAGATGTGGGATGCCATTCTGAATCTGTACCAGAATGCTACCACTAACCGGAAGCTAATTCTCAGAGAAAAGTTGAGGACTACTCGGATGAACAAGGGAGAGGACGTGACAAGTTACCTCACCAGACTCAGACTTGTCAAGGATGAGTTGGCTGCTATTGGAGATAATCTAGGTGATGACGAGCTAGTGCGGATAGCCCTAAATGGGTTTACTAAGCAGTGGGATGTCTTTGTTCAAGTTATTAATGGACGAGACACCTTGCCAAGTTGGGATCGACTTTGGAGTGACTTCACTCAAGAGGAGCTTAGACTAAGTCTTGTCAGGAGGACCAGTAGCAAGAGTCAGCAAAGTGAGGCAGAACAGGAGAACGTTGCCCTTGCAGGAAAAGGGAAAGCAAAGAAGGGGTCTAGTAAAGGATCAAATCCACAAGGTGAGAAGAAGAAGAAGGATTTATCCAAAGTGAAGTGCTATGGCTGTCACGAGTTTGGCCACTATGTCAGCGATTGTCCGCAAAGGAAGAAAGGCAAGAAGCAGACAGTAGCTTCAACAAGTGCAGATGAGCTCTCTAGTAGAATGGAGGATGAGTTCGCTCTCATAGCTTGTATGGCTAGCTCAACCTCACAGGGTGTTTGGTATATAGATAGTGGGGCGTCATTTCATATGACAGGAGTTAGAGAGTACTTCTCCAACTATAAGGAGGACATCAGAATGCAGATCTCTATGGGGAACATGTCCAAACTCAATCTAGTTGGGAAAGGGACTGTTCTATTTCAGAGGGAGAATGGTAAGCGGATTCCCATTCATGATGTGTTGCATGTGCCAGGCTTGGGTATGAATTTGATTTCCATATCTGTCCTTCAAGATAAAGGTTACAATGTACTCTTTAGAGGGGCAAGTGTTTTAATCAAGCACAAGGATTGGAAATCACCCATAGCTATTGGAGTTAGGATGGCCGGGCTTTACAGTTGCAGTTTGATAATTATAAGGCAATCGATGAGCAGCAAAGAATTTAGAGATCAAGGAGAGCTATGGCATAGGAGGATGGGCCACATACATCATGGAGCACTTAAATTGTTTTGTGAGATAGTGACAGGTGTTCTAGAGGTGAGCACAGAGCATGATGATGTATGTAAGGGATGTATGTTGGGGAAGTTTGCAAAAGCAACTTTTCCAAGGAGTGACACCAGATCCAAGGGTGTTCTTGATCTAGTACATTCATATATATGTGGACCAATGTCAATGAATTCTCTCAAAGGATATGAGTACTTTGTTACTTTTATTGATGATTTCTCCGTGAAGACCTCGATATACTTTGGAAGACCAAGGATGAGGTTTCGCCGCCTAAGAGTTCAAAGCCTTGTGGAGAATTCGGCTGTGGAGGAAAAAATAAAGGTTCTTCGGCTCCATTACTGGAGGCGAAAGTACAAAGGGAAAGAGTTCCAGAGTTCTCAGACTAAAAGTGAAGGAACTCAAGAGAGTGGACTGTTCCTTACAACCCACAGCAGAATGGGGTTGCTGAGAGGAAGAATCGGTCTATATCAGAGGTGGCAAGGGCTATGTTGTATGACCAGGATATGCCACGTTACTTATGGGCAGAGGCATGCAGTACAGCAGTGTACATACAAAACAGGGTTCCACATAAGGTATTAGGCAAGATGACACCAGAGGAGGCGTTCTCAGGGAAGAAGCCAGATGTTAGCCACTTCAGGATATTTGAGAGTTTAGCGTATTGTCACATTCCAGGGGCAACACGTTCCAAGTTAGATCAAACTGCAGAGAAGGGGTACTTTGTGGGGTACAGTGAAACCTCAAAGGCATATCGGATATTTATTCCAGGGACCAAGAGGACTATAGTTACGCGTGATGTCAAGTTCATGGAGGACAAGGCATTTAGGAGGTCCAGAGATTTGCCAGCAGATGATCAGAGTGAGCAGTTAGTGGAAGCTCCAAGGATCGCTCAACCAGATCAAGGACAGCGAAGCTCGAGTACAGTTACTAGTACATGCACAAGCTCAGGTGCTGAGAATTCGCAGAGTATGGAGCAGCAGATGCAGCAGATCCAAGAGATGCATCAGGGTGATATGAAGGTTGATACTTCATCCTCTACAGTTGGTAGCAAGAACCAGCAGTCACAAAGTAATACTCAGGAGTTTGTGGGAGCTCCTAGGATGAGTAGTAGACAGCGGAGACAACCAGCCAGGTATGATGACTATATGGCATTAGTTAGTCAGTTGGTAGATAGTGAACCTTCTAGCTATCAGGAGGCTGCACAGCAACAAGTGTGGCAAGATGCAATGGTTGAGGAGTATACCTCAATAGTGCAAAACGATGTGTGGGAGGTTGTGCCTAGACCGACAGATAGGGCAGTGGTTGGATCACGTTGGATCTATAAGATCGCCACCGGGTATTGCTGTGGTAGCCAACGGTACGGAATCAAATATACCGAGGTGATGGTATCAGTTGATAGGCTATACCGACGCCAGCATTGGGCAAAGTAAAGCATTAAATCGCATGAAAAGCACTTCGTGGCGTTGCTTTTAGCTTGGGATCGTGGAGTTGTCTCTTGGTATAAAGGTGAAGCAGGTTTGTGGTTTTGAGTTCCGGCAGAAGGTAATTACATAGCAGCCGCATGGCTAATGCAGGAGCCATATGGCTTCTGGCTGTCGCGGCCTTGTTTGGTCGAGGGTTGGAGACTACCGCGATACAACGCGACCAACCGACGTAATCGTTGATCGAGAACTGGGTGTTTCATGATAGGTCTGGCCATTAAGGTGACATCGATAGTCATTTCATCGTAGATTATACGCGATCGTTCTGTTCACAGCATACCTACAGATCGCCAGGTAGCATATACTCTTTGACCAAGGTACTGGGGAAGGCTTAAATTCATCTTCTTCAAGAGATACTGGTGTCATGTAACGACCTCCTCGCTAAGAGGGAGTGTTAATTTATGTAGCTTGACAAAGTTCCATTGTCTAGAAGTGTCATTTAATTTTACTCATTTCTAGAAACCTCCGTAAAAGGGCTGGAGTTGTCTAGATAATTATGTGCTCACAGCCCATTCTCCTAGAACTTAGAATCCAGCTTAGTTAAGGTTTTAGAGTCTATTTTAATCTTTTTGTTTCATTGATTGAGATTAAATCATGGCCATTGCCTTTCCAATGAGAAAAGTATAAAGGGATCAATGGGCAATTGGAGAACAATAACAACAAGTAGACTTTGCGTTGATAGCACCGCGTTGAGAGCAAAATAGTCTTGCGTTGTTAGCAAGGGCTAGCAATAGCTGTTAGGGGATAGCAAACTTCGCGGGAGTTTCAGCAGGAGAAATTGAGGGAAGAATTTTCGGAGAAGAATATTGCCGTAGCTCTGCCAATAAGAGGCAAGCAGTTTTGTATTCCTTAATTTTGCTGAAGTTTAATATAATTCCTCATCTGCAGTAGTGGTTTTCCCTTCGGGGTTTTTCCACGAACAATTTGTCCAAAAATATTGTGTTCATTATTGTGAATGTTTTCTTCTCTATTTCTGTGAGTTTTATTGGTGAAGTTGTAGTTGTGGGCATTTTTCATATTTGTCGAGAATTAATTTTCGTGAGTCAAACACCTCATTAGATAGGAGATTACAACTGAACTAACAGAATTTTCAATAAGGTATTCCACCATTAGGATGTTCTCCAGCAATCCTTACATTACGACAATCCATCTCTGAAGGCTTTGATGAAAATGGGTGCCTAATATCATACAATCAGATTTCTCAAAACCAAAATTCATTATTGCAACAAACAATTAAACAGTTGAACAACAAATATTCAGGAGCCAATCTGATATATGCGGATTACTACAACATTTCTTTAAATATTCTCAAGAATGCAACTAAAAATGGTAAGGTGTCACTATTTCTATCAATATATAAGAATTACAATATGATAACAATTGATTTAACAAAGTTTGTAAAATGTTATAAAAGTTAATATGAAGGTCATGGATTTAATAATGTTTGTCATGCAGGTTTTGAAGAAACTTTGCAAACTTGTTGTGGAAGTGGGGGAGGAAAATACAATTTTAACCTTCTTGGGATGTGTGGTACCAATAACAATGTGAAAGCCTGTTCAGATCCATCAAAATTTATCAACTGGGATGGAATACATCTCACTGAAGCTGCTTATCAAATTGGTGCTCATTCTATTTCAAGCTTGGTCCAAGAAATGTGTCCATGATTAGAGAAGAATTTTTAGGAGAGACAATTAGTTGAAGTTTTTGTTTAGAATAGGTTAGAATCTTATTATATTTTTGACTTAGCATAATATTTTGAAATCAAACAATTTTGTAAGACTACGATATATGTTTTTCATGTTTTAATTTTACTATATGCATACAATTATACATTTATGACTATTGTGATTTATTATTATTTATGTTTTAATATTAGTGTGCATTAAAATGTGAATCTTTCATAGAACAATCTTTTTTTTTTTAATTGAATTTGATCAGAGAAAGACATAAATGATGATAAGTGGAACAAAAAGATAAAAATAGTATATACTACATTAAGCTTTATGGAATTAATATATTTGTGCTTTTATAAGTTCTTTTTATTACATGCAATTATAGCAGCAATGGAATCTTAAATGTGATTTGTTATTTTTTTGTGTTTACAATCAGATGCATGATTTTATTAATTTTATTGCACTATAAATGATTGTAACCTTTTGTAATGCAATTCATATTAAAATTATTTTAAGTCTACAATATTCAAGGAATAGAGTCTACTACAGAGTTCAAGATGTTTCTTTGGGCATTAGAAAAGATTATCATTTGAAGACTAGAATTTAGATATCAAATGGGAATATATGATAAATCTGATTTTATCATCCACTAAATGTTTTACAATGTGTACTGATTTCATGGATGTAGAAAATTTACCTTCCAATTTGGGTGGTCATTAGCATCATGCACTTCAAATTGAGAAACTATCCTACTAGATGTGGCTGTTAAGATGTTTTTCTGAAATTATATTCTGATTCCAGCAATTTAATGCAAATTCCTACTCAAAAAAATATACTATATATGTATATGTATTCCTTACTCAAGTAAGTACGTTGTGGATGCTTGAAAATTTCACATTTAGGAATTTGTAGCAAGCATGGTAATAAGTGCACAATTGGAACAGGTCAAAAAAACCATGCTGATTTAGAAAACCTTAGAGAGCAGTCATCTGAACAGTTTTCATACTTTCATTTTTTTTTAAATACAATATACAAAAAATGAAAAGCATAGATTTCAGATGAAGGTACATGGTGCTAGAATGTAAACAATAGATTTAGAACAATAAATGAAATTTACACCAAATACTAATTTCTATTCTAAACTAAGTGAACAAGTGGATTAGGTCATGTTAGGATGGATTGTGGATGTTCAAATGATCATGCAAGATTTTTTCTATATATTTTCTCAATAATTAATATGTGTTTTTTTGGAGGGATATTGAGTGGGTATTAAATGATGGATCAAAATTAGATGAATTTGTTAGGAGAATGGGTAGTGTCGTGCATTTCATAACATGCCCCAATTTGCTCCTAACAAAATGAAGGCCCTCTTTCATTTTTGAGTTTAGATTAATTTAGAGTTGACATGTAGAACAATTGATTCTCTCCTTGCTATCAGTAGATATTTTCTTTTGTCTAAAATTAACTATCAAAAATTTTGAATTGAATTATCTTTGATATGAAATTTGATGTATTAATTTTAATCAAGCTATACCTACAAATTTATAGAACAAAAGAATCTATACCTACAAACTTGTGGGAGCAAGTTCATCCTCTCATTAACATTTATAACCAAAGCAAGCATTGGGAAGAAATAATTTAATCTACCCATTCAGCTGTGTTTTCTAATTGCATTGGGAAGAAAGATTTGCAGAGTATACAGTAAGACAATATGCTGAAAAGCAGTATATTAAAAAAATAAGCTGAGAGAATAAAAAATTATTAAGCACAGCTGCTCATCGATATGTTATTCTGCATTGTGAAATTGGTTGTTTATTCAACAGCGAACTGTAGTTAAAGACAACTGATTTGACATACAAGATTAGCGAAGAAGTCTCTCCTTAAATGATCAAATTTGTAGGCAGAGTTTTGGTGAAGATATCAACTTGTTAGATGTATGATAAAACTGTAATTCTATTTGTTATTTTGAATCAAATCATGAATGAAATGATTTTGAATCTCTGTGTTTCGTTCTACCATGAAATATAAGATTTTTGGTCATTGTAATAATGTTACTGTTATCATAATACATAATTGTTGGATGTTCCTAAATCAAATATAGATCCTCTAATATCCTTCAAATTTATACATAATTAAATATGGAATTTTTATAGTCGTTGAGCTAGTTCAGTCAAAATCTATGTAACCAACTAGCTCAATTTTTTTAGTCGAAGAAATGAATTATTTCATCCTATTTAACCTTGCAAAATATTTGATATTTCATTCATTTAATAAAAAAATTTAGGGATAAAGTCAAACTAGAATAGGGTATTACTGCCTTTTGGAGCTCCCAATTATAGATTTAGTTAGAAGATCCTAGTGGAATATTTAATGAAAAGAAGAATGTGTTAAAAATATTCTTGACGTTGGAATATTCTATAAAAAATAAATCTAAGCCATTGAAATCAACCATTAATTTGTAACTATCTCTTGAGGGACTTCATCTATAAAAGGCCATTCATTATGGATTTTTAAAGAGTTGAAATTGTTAATTATTGTGGGATTGACAATAAAGAATCGTTATTTTTTAATGAACACTTCATGGTTTTCTCTCATGTAGTGGAATTTGTATAGAATTAGATTAAGTTAGCATGTTTAAATGTATGTTCAAGTTATAATAAATTTTAAAATTATAAATGACTTGAATTTCTCTTCTTATTATTAAATATTTCATGAAATTACAATATTTTTAGGATATTTTTGTAATTATTTTATAACTTATATATATATATATATATAAAAGCATGCACTACTTGTCTATAATTGTGATGTCCACTGAAGTACATGATAATTATTTTATTTTATGTTGCTAATTTACATAATGATTCTAATAAACTATCAAATTAGGATTCTTTATCCCTTTTTCTTCCTTAACCTCTCTTTTTATATATATTTTTTAAATAAATTTGAAATTGACATCAATTTTACTAAACATCAAATGATACAAAATGTTCCCATTTAAACATATGCAATCTAATTTTTAGATTATTGAACACATATTTAGGGTTTGAGCACATGAATTTTATTATTA
>VDFB02339471.1:17402-39494 GCA_007258455.2 Sequoia sempervirens | reverse complement strand
GTAAATATTATTCTTCTGCAATTCCTGTTAGATGTTTATAGTTATAGTATCTTTTCAGCTGAAAATGAAATTAAAAGTTAGTAGATGAAGTGTATAGTGTAACGACATATGGATTGAATTCTCTTTTAGCTGCAAATGAAGCCCTAGTTTTTATAAGAGAAGGATGCGAATTGGTTAATCGTGCCCTAGTAATTATTCTCTTTTTAGAGTGATTATCTTTATTTTGGAAAACCCTAGTTTGACAGTTATTTAGTTTTAATCTTTTGTGTGACGGTTGTTGGAAACAGTTAGATGTTACCTTTCAGCTGAACCTGAAAACTTAGAAGTTAGTTGGAAATTTAAATCGAATAGTTGAAATGATTTGGAAACCCTAGAATGAAAACAAGCTAGTTATTCTTTAGCTGAAATGGATAGATGGTTGAATTTTTAAAACCGTAGACCGGTTAGACATTTTATTATCACGCTTTGACCATTTGAGCCATTCGAGACAGACTAAAGAGAGCATGGAGATAAAAGCCATATGATCTTCGCAATCTGCTGTCTGGCGATGGTTTTCAAGAGAGGATAGAGTGTCTTTGGACATTTTATTCGATGTTTGGTGAATGATAAAACTACTCATCAACCATTAGATCATAGCATTTTTAATCCCTGCATCCATTCAATTCAGTATTTTCTAGGTTAGTTTAGGAACTCAAGCTTCAACGATAAATCTTTCGAATCATGAAGACCCCCTTTCTCTTTGAGTGAACAATTGCATAAGTCCCCCTTGAGATTCCAGCAAATCACATCGAGCCAACTAAGTCTACTTCCACTGCATAAAGGAACCTTGGAGTTGAATGCATGATCTTTCTCGCAATCTTAGCATGCAAGAGATTTTGATCAAGAGAGGATAGAGTAACCGTTGGTAACTTTATTCTGTGTTGGTGCGCTCATAAAACACCCGTCAAGAAGCCTGATAGGAGCTATCACATTCTTCGATTATTTGAGCTCCTGTAGGGCGGCCCAACTCCACAATAGTGACCACATAATTCTTTGGGATAGCCTCATCTCGGTCACATTGGACCCTGGGAACAGCCACATGGAGTGTGTGAGAACCAAACTTATCTGTAGATATCTTCAAGAACTTTCTACCCCTCTTCTTTTCTAGTGGTCCACTGATTCTGCTGAGGAATTCCTCCATTTCAATTGCTAGGTCAATCTCCTTAACAGGATCCCTTCTCATTCTTTCCTTGAGCCAATCTGGCACTACCTGCTGCGGGCCACAAATAATAAGCGGTTGTTCCTCTCTTGCTTCCTCTCCATGCACTTCTTCTCTAACAACATTCTGCTAAGGTTCATCAGTTTCCATCTGCTGAGTATTTTGTCCTGAACCCTGAGCCTCTTGCCTTGTAGCAGTCTCTTCCTCCAAAGCCATCTCAATCAATTGTTGGAAGCGGGTATCTGTCTCCGTCCCCTCTTCTTCTCCTTGTTGATTTTCCTTCCTAGGAGCGTTGACACTTTGACTATCTAGCTCTCTAAGAGGTGGCTGGTTCACCTTTCGAAACTCTTGCTTGTCATTCAATCTGCTTCTCTGGTCCACAAACAATAAGACCTCCTGCACACTCAAAGAGCGAGTCTGTGATGGTGTGGATGATGCTTCCTCTACCCTCTGAGGCACCTACTAAACTTGCACCTCCCTCCGCGATTCTGAAGCTTGGGCGACCTGTTTCCTTTTTCTAGCTATTGGCGGCCTTTGGTCACCCATCAAATTGTAGGTGAGGGGGACTGATCTACTTTTAAGTCTATTCACGTGCCTTTCTACCCAATTTCTAGTGAATGTTAAAACCGGTATGCATAATGTATCTAAGTCTGTAATTTTTGACTCAAACCAATCAAGTAGTGGGACCGTTGTGTTTCTTACTGTTTCATAGTCGAGCTGCATAACATTTACGTCCTCATCTACCTGATCCAGAATTGGAACAATCTCACATTCTATGATTATTTTCAAGGGTATTCTAGAAAACATTCTTCTTCTAACCTCAGCATCGTCCACTGCATTGGCCCAGGAGTCCCCAATATGCGCCTTGTGCCTATATTCCACACCCTACACCATTTTGATATTTTTATAAGGATCAAAATCCTGCCTGCTGGTGTGGTATGAGAGGTGGAAGAACTGTAGCTCATCTTCAGCTTCTTTGGCTACCTACAAGGGGGGACAAACCTCATCTAAATTCCCTATGATGATCGGGAAGTCCAATCCTCCTTTCTTCTTCTTTTTCTAAATTCTATCATAGGCAATGAGCTGCCTAGATACCTCTAACATCACCATTCTATCTGTGGGGTACCTTGGTAATCTATGATGTAAACCCCTGCAGCCTAATATAAGTGAATTTTGGAAATTGGATAAACCAACATCCATATCCCTCAATCAACTCCTGAGCTTCTTTTGATATCCTTTGTTGCGTCCTTCGCTGAAGGGTCTTGGCTATGTGCATTGTGAAGGCGTCATTTACCCTTTTGTAGTTGGAGATGCTGCTCAGGTGCAATTGTGGGCAAGCCTCGTAAATTTTGAACTGCTCAGGACTACACCCAATCACCTCCTTATAAGTTATTCCCCTGTATTTAGTCATTCGAGCCAGCATGTATATCACATATGAGCTCATGTAAAAAGTTTTAGTTCTCAGATTCCTGAACTATTCGTCCAAATTGTCACTTATCATTCTTGCCCAGTCCACACAGTCCTTCCCCTCCAGCACAATCCCAATGTAATAAAACATCCACGACTCGAAGATGTACGATTGAGGACTTCCATTCACTTGGCTGAGCATCATTATTAGATCACAATATTCCTGCCATCATCTGAAATAATTTGCTTGGGGAGCTTGGAGCGAGGAGGCCTAGGCTTCTGCATCCAAATAGAATTTATCATTCCAGTGCATCTCTCAAAAGTAGAAGCGTACATCCTTTCAGCCCTCTGCCTTGTTCTGTATACCATCTTATTGAAAGTAGGGATTCCAAACGCCTCTCCTATGGCCTCAGGTGTAAGATTAGCAAACAATTTGCCATCAGAGGAAACAATAGTCCTTCACTCCAGCTTGTAGTAGTTGGCACATTCCAAGATTAACTCCAGACACTGGATAGTTGGTGGAAAACCAGCAACTACATAAATTCCACTCTTTATAATTTGATGTGTCGTGATTGATGGAGGATAGCCACCTATCCCATACATCCGACCTCTGAGTGCTCCAAGATTGTATGAACCGAGATTCGTATCATTTAGCTCTCCCAACTTTGATGTAAACTTGGATTCTGGAAGAAATGTTTTGCTTAACTTCTCTATCATCGCCTGCCTGGATATATTAGCCTTGCTTGACTCAGCATTGGCAACCTTGCCTACAGCTTTGTTGGCCTTTGCAGCTGCTCCTCTGCCTGCTTCAGCCATCCTGCAAAACAAAAGATATGCATTAGAATTTAAACTTAGAAAATAAATAACCTCGGGATAGCCAAAATGTGGAGCAAACTTCGAAAATAAGGAGCCTCAGCATTAAAAATTCGAACTCCAAACCTCAACACTTTTTCCAGCAGTATGAATATTATTTCTAGCACTTAAAAATTTCACCCTTAGCACCTAGCTTGCTGATTTGACTTGCTCACTTCGGCAACTTCACTTCAACGTTTTTCTCCTCACCCTCAAAGCCACAACTTCGCACTTGCAAATGGTGAGAAGAAATGAAAATTTTGTGGCTTAAATAATCGTGTAAAAGAATATTGCTAATTCGTGAGGGAGTTTATTTTAGCAAACTCATTAAATTTCCCCTCCCACTACTTGGCAATTTCCAATTTTGGAGAGGTGATGGGCGAGTTAGCATCAAAGCGGGTCCCATCCATCATAAACCTTGCCTTTGTCGAAGATTCTTTCCCTTGTAAAATTTTGAATTTCCCTTTTGGCTTCTTATAACATTTTGCTATCTCAAATATTCATGGGGGAATCTTTTTTTTTTTTCTAAAAGTTTTACTCATTTAATATTTCCCCTTTGATGTTTAAAAATTCCCACACCTTAGCCAAGTTTTGAAATTCTACCCCTTTCCATGGGCGCATTTTGTCATGTCTCTTCTTAGCGCATTTCACCTTGTCTTTCATGGGCGCATTCTAACCTTAGTGCTTGGCGGTCCACCATCCCATTGCCTTGGGTGCAAATTTGCCTAGAGCGTTTGAGGCGCACATAACTTCATTTGTGCTTGGGGCAGACTTGACTTTGGGCGCATCTAGTCATGCTTCAATGCCTTAGGTGCATTTCAAGCCTTGCTATAATGGGCACATTTAGCCTCCTTGTGCTAGGCGTAGCTTGACTTGTGCTAGGGGTGCATTCCTAACTTGGTACTTGAAGCGCATTTGACCTCCTTTCAAGGGCGCGCTTCATCTTGTCTTGGGCGCATTCCAAGTCATCTTTTCCTTAGGTGCATTTCAGTCTCCATTCATGGGCACATTTCCCCCTTAGGCACATTTGTCTTGTGTGTTGAGCGCATCCATCATACCTCTTATGGGCGCACTTAGCCTAGGCGCCTTTGACTCATGCCTTGAACGCATCTTGACTTTGAGCCTTGAGCACATATGATCCTACCTCCTTGGGGCGCATTTGATCCTACCTCCTTGGTGTATGGGCGCATCTAGCCCTAGGTGTTTGGAGCATATACCCATCTTGCCTTAGGCGCATCGCCATCTTGTCTTAGGCGCATCTCCATCTTGTCTTAAGGGTGCACATGAGTGGTGTGAGGGAGATTTTCATACTTAACCATTTTTCGTGAAGACTTTCACCCCAAACATAGCCTAAGTGTATTTTCATGTATAAAGGGGATTTTGAACACTAAGCAATTTTTTGTCCTACTCGCCCTCCTTTCCATTTTTAGTAACTCCTGAAGTCTTTGTGATTTTCATGAATTTTCAACTTCTACAAACTTGATGTTGGCTCATCCTGGTCCTCATGACTTGACCGACTTGTTCACACTTGCTTACTACGCTCACTTGCTAGTTTAGGCCATTTCTGGAAGTGTCTTACTAAAAATAGTAAGCATGCGGAATGCGCTCAAATTTCACCAATAGATTCTTTGGAAGATTTTGATCGCAGTGGGATACACCTGTTTTAGTTTTTCTTGAGTTTTTCCCTTCATTTTAGGCACAAAAGTAGGAAACCCTAATTTCATTGTGCATGACCTCTGTTTGATGCCGTTTTTGTTATGTACTGCTCTGCTTTGGAAATTGGAGATCTGAAGTTACTCGAGTGACATCATTCTTGCTAAAAATAGTAAGTTCTCGGAATTCGCTCAAATTTTGAACACAAGTCCCCTAGAAGGGTTTAAACTTAGTGATGTGATCAAATTTTCTAAAACCCTAGGAGAAAGGCCCTAAATTGAGGCACTTGCTAAAAATAGCAAGTAGTCAGAATTGGCTCAAATTTGGCAGGTAAGTAGCTCAAAGGGCTCTAAATATGATGTAGCAGTCGGATTTTCAAAAGCCCTAAGAAAAAGGTCTCAAATGGAGTACTTACTAAAAATAGTAAGTTGTCAGAATTCAGTGAAATTTTAATGGGAATCTACTTGAAGCCTCTTGATTGTTGTTCCAAGCTCAAATTTCAATCTGCTTACTCAATTTGACCTCAAACTAGCTTGAAAAATAAAAACCCTAATTTGACAAAATGCACTCCAAACTTAGCCAAAATTCCAAAGACGAGTACATCCCCAAAAAGACATAAGAAACAAGGAGAGACTGCCGCAAAACTACCCAAAACCAAAGCCAACAGACGCGAATGGAGCAAAAATTAGGGGGTACCCATTTTGAATGGGGTGATGTGTGAAAAGGTCACAACACAAAGGACCTTACAAGAGTATTACAAAGAGAGATAGCAATGAAGACCTCTTCTAGATACGCCACCCAAGAGGGGACTTGCCTCTAGGGTATCTGAGGGTACTGCCTTTGGGTCTAGAGGAGTTAAGCCAACAAGATAATGAAGACCTCTTCTAAATATGCCACCTAGAAGGGGGCAAGGTGAGCCCCACTTGGGCCAAGGGGGTACTTGCCTTTGGGGTATCTAAGGGTATTGCCTTTGGGTCTATAGGAGTTGAGACAACAAGACAATGAAGACCTCTTCTAAATACGCCACCCCAGGAGGGGGCAAGGTGAGCCCACTTGGGCCAAGGGGGTACTTGCCTCTGGGGTATCCGAGGGTACTGCCTTTGGGTCTAGAGGAGTTGAGAAACCAAGTGTCCGATAATGGTAGTCATTGCGACCAATAATGGCAGACATTGCGTTCGATAAGGGTGGTCATTGCGACTAATAATGGCAGTCATTGCAACCAATAATGGAGGACATGGCGTCCTATAATGGCGGTCATTGCGACCAATAATGGAGGACATTGCATCCTATAATGGCAATCATTGTGACCGATTGTGGATGTCATTGCAACCTATACTGGAAGACATAACATTCTATAATGGGGAGAACCAATGCGTTCTATAATAGGGGAGGGGACTAAGCAAACCCAAGAGGCTAAATCATAAGAGAAAGGGAAAGAGTTGGCGTGATGGATCCTAGGTTCCCCATCAAGTCATGCTTCCTATGCTCTCTTATGGTTGAACCCTCCAAGGATAGTAGAATATCTTTGGTCGACCTAATGATTGACCATGATTTTACTAACATTTAATAACCTACTACTTAATATCATTGGAATGAATGATTATGAGCTGGTTGCCTACCTACTTGTGCTGGTTGCTTGCGTACTTGAGCTACTTGCCTACTTGCTTAAGCTAGTTGCTTGCATGCTTGAGCTGGTTGCGCACCTACTTGAGCTGGTTGTCTACGTGCTTGAGCTGGTTGCCTGCATGCTTGAGCTGGTTGCTTACGTGCTTGAGCTACTTGCCTACTTGCTTAAGCTAGTTGTCTGCGTACTTGAGCTACTTGCCTACTTTCTTGAGATGGTTGTTTGCATGCTTGAGTTGGTTGCTTGCGTGCTTGAGCTACTTGCCTACTTGCTTAAGTTGGTTCCCTGTGTGCTTGAGCTACTTTCCTGTGTACTTGAGTTGGTTGGTTGCTTGCTTGAGCTACTTGCCTATGTGCTTGAGTTACTCGCTTGCTTGCTTGAGTTACTTGTTTGCTTGGTTGAGCTACTTGTCTGCTTGGTTGAGCTACTTGGTTGTCTACTTTAATTTCTAATTCATGTAAGTTATACTGATTCACAAACTCTAACTCTGGGGTTGAGAGTTATGGAGAAATAATAGCACTTGAGAATATTAGTCAATACATTGTCCTCATAACTAGAATAACCATCACCAGGTTAGAACTTTCAACTCCTATCAAAGCTAATATCATCACCACAACGAGCAACATCTTAAAATTGCACATCTTAGATTATGATTGCTTGAGGGCAAACAATCTTGGGCGGGGTGGACTGTCATGTCCCCCAAATTGCAACACCAAAATATAAAAAACAACCAAACATTGAAATGTAAATAAATGGGAAAAATAAATAAATATATATATATATATATATATGCAATAATATTACAATTATAATTATCAAATATAAAAATATAAATATTAACAAATATTATTATCATTATAATTATTATAATATAATAAATATTATAAATATATATAAAGAAAATGAATATAAGAATAAATTTTTAAAATAGACATTTATATAAACATATATATGAGCAGCAGCAAGAGCATTACTAAAGCAGTGATTAGCACCCACGTAGGCAATAGTATTTTGTTTAAGACCAAAGTCTAAGGGAAGTGATTAGTAAGAAGTGACTAATATTCAAACAAGCAGCGATTAATAAACTTGCAAAAGGCATGATTCTTGGAGAGGTACGGGTAAGGAGGACATGGAAAGTCATGTCTCTTAGAATCGAATATATAAAAGGCAAGCAAGCCCAACTAAGGAGGCATCAAACGGATGGGAATTAAGTAAGCTATCATCACTGACAGAAGAAAAAGAAGGAAAGATTCTGCAGATCGCTGGCTGTAGAGAAGAGGAGAGAGGGCAGATCGGTGGTAAAATCAGAGTCTGCAGATCACAATATCTGATATGCGCTATTTATTACAGGTAAGGATCATGAGGTATTAGTAATATTTGATATATATATTATTTACAATGTGATGTCAATAATATTTGATATGTAATGTCATTCATAATATTATTTGATTATTTATGATATTAGAATGTAATAATATGTGATGTATAATATTATTTAAGATATTATCCTTAGGATGTAATGTTATGTGATGACTAAATATTATTCATGATATTATCATTAGGATGTAATAATACTTGGTGTCTAATATTATTTATAATATCGTCATTAGGATGTTAATAATATTTGATGTATAATACAGGGATGATCATTTAATTTGTTATTTCATTGATACTATTTACTGATGTTAGGGATGTTAATTTTAAGTGTTATATATATTTGTTGATATCAATTATTCATTTATAGAAGGAATACTCTTGGTATGGATTCATATTGAGTTTGCTGATATGCTTATTTAGAAATTACATTATTGTGCTTATGCCTTCACCATGGTGGGGGAAAGGGGGATTGCCAAGAGGATATAGCAAAGGGGTCCTCTCCTAGATATGCCACCCAATGGAGGGACAAGATGAGTCCACATGGGCCAAAGGGGTACTGTTGTTGCCTCAACAAATATTGCCTTTGGGTCTAGGGGAGTTGAGCCGCCAAGATGCCCTATCACCCATCATGATGTAATGAGATTATGAGTTAGTAAAATCGATACATATCCACACCATGGATAAGGGAAGGGAGGAATTGCCAAAGGAGTACAGCGAGAGAGCATCTTCTGAATACACCACCCGGGAGGGCACAAGATGAACCCACATGGGCCAAGGGGGTACTTGTCGTTGTCTCAACGGGTGCTGCCCTTGGGTCTAGACGAGTTGACTACCAGGACACCCACTGCAACTCCACTTACCCCACCATGATGGTGTAATGAGTTTGATAGATACTTTAATTTAAATGTGAGTATCCACACCATGGGTAAGGGAAGGGAGGATTGCCGAGGGAGTATAGCGAGAGGGCATCTTCTAGATACGCCACCCAAGAGGGGACAAGATGAGCCCACATGGGCCAAGGGGGTACTTGTTGTCTCAACGGGTGCTGCCCTTGGGTCTGGAAGAGTTGGCTACCAGGACACCTGCTGCAACTTCACTTACCCTACCATGTTGTCATGAGATTATTAATACTTGTAATATGATTAATTACTAATTATTGATATTGTGATAGATGATTATAATCTATTACTCAGAATGATTATGGCGATGATTTCTAACCTATGTGCAGTGCACAACCTTCAAAAGAAAGGTACTCCCTAAATTCATTGTTTATTTAAGCAAGAAAATTAGGGCAGATTTAGGCATTCCCAATTAGGGACATTACAGGTGTATGAAGGTTATTATTGGCCAAGGATGAGTGCAGAAGAGTACTGTGCAGTGTTGTAGAGTTTGCCAACATGCCAAAGGGAAAAGTCAAAATACAGCTTTATATCAAAGACCATGGGAAGATGTGAGCATGGATTTCATTCTTGGGCTGCCAAGAACTTAGCAAGATCATGATTCTATTTTTGTTGTAGATAGATTTTCAAAGACAACACACTTTATACCTTGTAAGAAGTCAAGTGATGTGAAACACATTGCTACATCATTCTTTAGATAGGTAACTAGATTGCATCACTTGCCAAAGGGTGTTGTTTCAGATAGAGGTACGAAGTTTGTAAGCCATTTTTGGCATACCTTGTGGAGAAAGTTGGACATGGAATTGAATGTTAACTCAGCTTATCATCCACAAATGATGGACAAATGGAAGTTCTCAATAAAAACCTTGGAAATTTGTTGAGATGCTAGGTTGCAAAGAAGTCAAATCAATGGGATACCACATTGGCACAAGCTGAATTTGCATATAACAACTCAATTAATAGGAGTACAGCAAAGGACCCTTTTCAAATTGTGTATGTTTACAGTCCTTCAGGGGTAGATGAATTGAGAATTATTGCAGATTTGGGAAGACAAATTGTTGTAGCTAAGGATTTTGCTGAGTACATGCATTAGTTGCATAAAGAAGTAAGAAGAAATTTGGAGAAGAATACAATGAAATACAAGAAGCGCGTTGATCTCAAGAAGAGGGAAAAAGAATCTGAAGTTGGAGACTTAGTTCTAGCTAATTTGCAAAGGGAGAGGTTTCTCCAATAGAGCTCCTGGAAGAAGTGGATTTCCCTGATTTTTAATGTTGTTGATTTGTATTGTTATTTTGGACAAACTAATGGAGAGGAAGGTACAATTTCAAAAAAATTAAAGGAAGAACAGATGCAGTAGTTGCCTAAGAAAGAACAGGATAAGGTTGAAGCAATAATAAACTCATGAGTGGTAAAGAAGAGAAGAAGAAAGGAGTACAGAGAATACTTGATCAAATGGTAGAATACAATAGCAAAAGAAACAACATGGATGAGTGAATCGGAGGTTGCTAAATATGAAATCTCAATTTCAGATTTCATCAAACGTTCATAAGCCTGAAGCTCATGGCACATTTCACTTATCCAGTGTGCTTGATGCAGAAGCTTCTAGGTTAAAGACATCAAATTTCCACAGTCCATAATATTGGAAAAAAATGTTTCTGGATTTTAACTGTAATCCAAAACATTGATGTTAAGAATTGTTACATAGTTAAAATCCAGACACTCTTTTCCAGCATCTAGGTTCACAAGCAATCCCACATCACCCCAAATCAAAACAAAGTAGGTTAAGATGAAATTTTGGTTTTGCATGTGTGTTCTTGCTAAAATGACATATTTGGAAAATTAAAGAGTCTAAGTTTGTTCTAGCTAACTTCGATAGTATTAGAGGGAGATAGTGTATATTACATAACAATTAGCCATCTTTTGCAGCAGCACAAACTCACTTCGTCAGCAATATGTAAACATTGTCAACCACTCACAAGTCACTTCTGCAGCATCTAAGCATCTTCATCAACAAGCTGTGGTAACTTCAGCAGCATCATGGATTTCATTTCTGCAACAACTTGTCAGTCTCTGCAGAAGCTTGATCGTGAGTAACTTCAGCTTCATGATTTCATTTCTTCAACACTATGTCTCTTGTAGCAACTGGGGCAACTTTAGTAGCAAAAGCCAATTTTGATGATGTGGATCTCTTCAGGCTCTTCGCTTTATCCTTTGCCCAGCTTGACTTCTTTCATATCTCCAACTGTCATATGGTCATGTGGTATATCTTTTTGTTGGCATTATTTCTTCTCCAAACATTTTGGAGAACACTTGTCCACTGTTAAAACTCTGGTATAATTTCAACTGTGATCAAACAGAGCAACTGAAGTGTTTTGAACAGCAACATTTCTTGAAGAAAAACAGCCCAACAAGAGCTTTGAGCCATTGTTTTGGTAGCTAAATCATGTGCAGGTCATCATGTGACAATTAGGGCAGTTTGATTGATCCAAAACTGATTGAAAAAGAAATGTGGTTCAAAAAAAAGGGGGCAGGCCATTCTTGACAGAAAAGGTGCCCTAGTTCATGAGCAACAAGGAAGATTCACGGAGGAAACACAAAACATCGCCAGCAATTTATGGGAAAAGGAGAGAAACATTCTGAGCAGGGCACATTGAGAAACAATGGAGAAAAATAGGGGAAAGAGAGTGAATAACTAGGAGGAAAAAAACAGTTTGTCAATCCATGGTTGGGGCAAGTTTATGTCATTTCTCTGTTTTGTAATAGTTAGGGTTTTCATTCTCAACAGAATTGTGAGCCATTGAAAGCTGATTTACATTTAATACAAATAAATTCTATTTGCCGTTCCATCTAGTTGTTATGTGAGATAGTGTGAATTTCATTAGGCTGCTATCAATTTGGCACTCCGATTTAGACTGCACCAAGACTACTCATCCCATTATACATTTCTGTCCCATCAATTTGGTATGTTCAACCTTCCTAGCTTAAATTTAATTATGTGTGTCATTCAGTAACTACATGATTTACATTTAGATTTGCAAATAATTTTAAGGTACACAGCCAGTTGGAAATCTTCTTTCAATATAATTTAATTTTTTTATTAAGAGGGGAAACTTCTGTTTCTTGTGCAGTAGCAAAATTTTCCCAATACGCATATTAATGTTCTCTTTCTTATTTTCACCCTCAAGATCCTCTTGTGCCAAGCAAAATGAAAAGCAAAGAAAACTTATCTGAATCATTAATAGTCCCTTCTTGCTGAATCGTCTTAAAACTACTCATCCCCATAACACATTCTTACCCCATACCTTTGCCATGTTCAACTTCCCTAGGTTAAAGTAAATTATGCATGTCACTCAGTAACCACAGAGATTTACTTTTAGATTTGAAAACATTCCCTATGCCTTTGATTCAAAATATTAGTAACCTTTCATGGGCAGCTTTTTCTGTTACATTTGCTTAATCAGTCTAAATATCTAAACATTGTAAACTAGTAACAAAAATAACAATACATACCTCATCAGATAAATCATAAGGAGCCTCCTTGTCAAGAATTTCATCTACATTCACTGATTCTGTTGATGGCACCCAAACCTTGGATGATTTGTGTGCAAGATCTACGTCCTTCTCTTTGATCTTTCTTAGCTTTCTTTTAATAATATCTGAAACCATATCTATGCTAGCATACGTGCTATCAGCTTCCCTTTCCACTCGTACAACTCCATGTTTTTTTGTGAATATCGTTACCTACAGTCCAAAAGTTCTTTCATGCTTTTGCAAAAACTTTATTTAGATAAACTATTAAACCTTGAAATGATTCATAACTATTGTAGAGGCATGAGTTCCCTACAAAAGAATAGAGTTAAAAGTGTACTGTCTAAATGTAATATAACAGGAACAAGTAGAACTGATTTAGTGGGATGTCCAATTTCAGGTCAGTCTGATAACAGAGGAAAGACAATACAACTCATCTGATTTGTTAATTGTATTTTCCCATCACATCATACCATATTAGTAAGAAAAATTGTCAAATGCATCAGTATAGACGCAGTAAATTTTATTCCCAAATGATCAAGAGATATTGGCATAGGCGATAGTAAAGTTCAGTTCCAATGAACAGACGGAATATCAAAATGCAGAAGTGCAAGGCAATAAGACACACCACATTGTCAAGTCCCAACAACTCATGACAAAAAGAAAACAAAAATTGGATGGAAACAAGTTTAAAAGCCAAGCTATTGGCAATAAGAGACCTGAGAGTGCTAATTCATTTTGTTGTGGTGATCTATAGGACTGTAATAAGTCTAATAACTTTCTAACTTATTCTAGTTTTGAGATTGTGAAATACCAGATATTAATTGACTTTACTGCTTTATTACTATTTATTAAGTCTTTTGGCTGCCATCTTTACTGCACAGAGCTGTTTTAGTTATCTTATGATTGCAGTGCATATATTATCATAATTAGTAGATTGTTAAAGTAAGCATTGCCTCTACCCAAGCTAGTTTCCACTACTAACTAAGGATCATTTTGTGACATGCTCTAGAGGGGATTTTAGTAAGATAGATCTGTGTGTCTTCCTTGCAAATCTGGGTATTCAAGTTGATGCTAAGCTATGTAAGTGGATTGGCAAGGCTTGGTTAACTCTTGAGCTTTGTAATGAGATCAAAACCTGATAAGGAAGAGCATTCAATCAATATAAAGGGGAAAGGACCCAATAGATGAGCGAGCTTCAATAACCATTATGGTGCAGTGTAGTAACCACCTCTTTTTTAATACTTTTACCTATTACTTGTAATGTTAAGCTCTAGTAGCAATTATGTTTGTACTTAAAAAATGGACACAAAGTATCTATTTTCACAAGTCACGTTAAAAAAACAACCAATCACATGGTGAATGGCTGAATGTACATGTTTCAATCTAACTTTCTGGGGGGCTATTTTTGGACAACTCAGCAAAGATGTAGCTGATGTGGCTACATCGTTGATGCCCAAAACTCCAAACAATAGCTTTAAGCTCTTTTGCAAAAATGTGATGTACCATTTAAGAGCCTAAGATATACCATTCTAGGGTGCACAGCTACCAAATCCTCTCCCCTACATAAGTTAAAATGAAAAATCCCCCTTGCTCCTACACCTGTAGATGTGCTAACTGGAACCACTAAGGTCAGAGTCCCATGGATTGTACTGCAAAACCAGATATACTATCTCTTCTTGCTTTGGTAGAACGGGGTAGGTCTATAATTGCCATGTTCTTGATAGAAACTAAATTTTCTTATTTGTTGGGAGGTGCACCCATAGTGGGAAAAACTCCTTGTTTAGTGTTGTACAATCTAGATTGATGCCAGCCAATACACCAGGTTTACGGCTGACCTGACAATATGCCAGGTTTAAGGCTGACATTAAAATACAAACGGTTTAAACATCTGAAGCTAGACAACACAATTGTTAAAGTAACCACATTGTATAGGTAATTAGCACCTCAAATCTTTTGGAAACTTTCCCAAAGTGTGAGAACAGGGTTAAAATAGATATTTATGCATTTTATGTTAATTTTAGGGAGTCCACTATGTGCTAAAATCGAGAGAATCTTCATGGGCAATATTGTATGAGTAATAAGTAATTCAAAAAAACGTCTCAGGGGCGATGGCTCATCTTTTATTAGGAGTGGTTTAAAGAATCCATCTCCTGTGAGATGACCCATCTTTTATGAGTAATAATTTAGAAGACCTTATCTCATATAGAAGTTTGATAGTCCATAACTTTGTATTGATGTTTTTGAGTAGTGGCTCACAAAAGCCCCCTCTAATGAACTTAAAATTGAATTTGCTGCAGAGTAACATAAGTCTGTGTATTTAGCCAAAAAATAAATAAAGGAATAACGAAGGCAACTAATTTTTTTTCATCTTTCATTAAATGTTTAGTATATAACCATAGAAAATTTTGAATAAAAATCAAATGCTGAGTTGAGAGAAGGTACCTCACAACGTCTGACTGGTGGGCCTTTTCCCACTTCCCCACCTTGGAGAGACAAACGAACATCAACCTCTTTCACAACTGGGGCAAAATGGTGAATCGCACTGCCCACTTTCTGCTGTATATAGTTCTTCACTCCATCTGTCAACTGCCACCAAACAAGGCACCACAACATTTAACAAGCCAAACAAACTGCAATGCCAAGAAACAAACCAAGAATTGTACTGATTATTAATTAGTGTAATACCTTGAAATTTTTCCCTTGCATCATCAAATGAACAGATGAAAGAGGCCCGTCCCACACCATGCACTTTATTTGTATGCTGCTGCATCTGCCTTTAGTAATAATGGGCCCAACAAATTCCAATTGAAGGGCATGATGATAAAGGGCAGAATTAAAGCTCGAGAGTCTGGTGGATTTTTTTGTTGAGTTGAAAAAACTAGTTTTACATTGAACTACTGTAGGATATGGATGTGGGTCATAACAATTAGAATGCGAAAGAGTGGGGCAAGTACGAAATGCAGACTGCAAGGCCATGAAATTCAAGTGTCAAAAACTGTTATGTTAGTGGGTGTTGTGTGTTTTGCTCCTTTGAGCACCGAAGGATAGAAAGGACTCTGCAAATCTTTTTGATGGAGGTGTAAGATATTTGCAAACCACACTATCCGTAAGAATGTAATCAGATAAGATGATTGCAGACAGATATTTTAATAGTCGATGTCCTTGCCATTATACAAGCTTGTGTATATATCCAAAACTCATAAAACGTGTAATCCTAAGAACCTGCCTATATGTAAACCATTAGATTTGCACAATTACACGTGGCATATCCACCTAAAGTTGTTGATAAACAAATTTTTGGGTCGTTGAGGTGTTTGGCGCTTCCCAAATGTAAATTTGTTCTAGATTGTTTCCGGCTTTTGTTACGCTGTACCCTTTGTTTTGTTTTTGTAACTTTGGCCTTGTTTGGTAGCCCCAAAAATATATTCGTCATGGGCTGGTTTTGGTTTTTGTTTAGATTTGAAGGGAAATAAATATCTAGATTGTTAAAATCAACGAAGTAAATAAAGGGATATTTTAAATTTATAAGTTTTTGATATTCACAAATTATGTGATGAAATTAAATAGAAAATGTACATAACACATTGTTTAAATGGAAATGAGAGAGTTAGGGTTTGGATATTTATAAATCAATAGAAATTGAATTTTATTTGATGTGATGTTGTGATAAAGTGTTAATATTTTAAATATGAGATTAGAGTATGGATCAAATAGTTTAAACGACTAAATCTTGAAAATCTAAATGTTTAGGACACGATCATTGTAGCAATCATGTCTACAAGCACAATCCTATCCGAAATTTTATGATCCTCTCTTGTATAGAAATTAATATTTCATACCTATAATACATGGTTGTTTGATGGCATCTAAAGCAAGGAAACAATAACGCTGCAAAAAATATAGTGGACTTTGTTATACAAGGGTTGAAGTTGAAGACTTCCTTATGCTTTAGTCAAGCCTCGAGACTAAATTAATAACAAAAATGAAAGAGATAATTGAGTGGCAATGGATGTCAATATAGGGTGGCAGTGAATGTTATTAAGTCAACAACTAATTATTGAACATTGATGTGGGTCAATAAGAGACTATATAAGAGAGTGTACTTAAAGCGTGCTTCAACAATGGATGTTCCTTAATTAAATGTTGAGACTTGATTATTGTTGATGATTGATAAAGGATTAATTTATGATTGATGTACTTGTAAGATGAAAACTTCTTTTGATGTTTTTTACAATATGTGTTTGATCATTCTATGATGTATAAGTGACCTAAGATGATGCCTTTATATATAAAAACCCTAGATGCATAATTTTAAATTTTTGGTGCTAAATCAACAAGTAATGGTTAGATCTCAAGAATGTCCACTTTAGAATGCAATAGTTCAAATTTTGAAAGTTGGTATACAATCACACTAACAATCTTACCCACATATAGGATTATGATTGTGATATTGTACAAGGTGAGTAAATTGTTAGTAGTTGGTTTGAAAAGGTTCTAAATAGAACAATGTAGCATGTCTAAGTGTAGAATTAGGTCTTAGGTTAGTGAATGTACCAAAATAGTCAAATTATGTGCTAAAATCATGCATCTAAGGCATTGACCCAAAATGGCATAAAACAAGAGCATAAAAATGATTGACTATGCATTTCCACTCTAAATTCAACTACCATTTTAATATGTGTGTATACATGTCAAAGTATAAATACATAGAAATTAAATAAGGTGTGATTAAAAAGGGATTCATTTTTTTATTCAAATAATTTGAATCACTAAAGCAAATGTGTGTGTCATCAATGAGACTATAGATAAGTTGAAAATAGGATCAGTATATAATAAAGTCCCCTTAAATTGTGTTTATTATGGAGGAGTGCATATAAATTGTAGGGGAGAAAAAAAATGTGACTACAAATAGGGTATGACCATGTAGATTTAAAATTGCAATGTTTAAAAACTTTAAGTATGAAAAGTGAGCATGAATGGAAAAATATAAGGCTAAGTAGAGAATGTGTGTGTAAGGCCCATTCCTTTTGTGATCCTAGCCGCACCTTTTGTACCTTATTCTAGATACTTGATATTGTTGGACTCAAATATGGATGCCTTGATACATGATTATGCTAGTCAGTAGTTTTTTCATAGTTGAATATGGATATTGTTTTATCTAATGGATAAATGTTGCTTAAATAGTAGCATTGATCCTTGTTCAATTAATTTGAGTTGTATTGGGTGGTTCTAAGGCCTAGCCTTACATGTGACTATTATCATTTTTAAAGGTGTCCATTATTGGTAATAAAGTTTATGAACTTGCTTCTAGGTGTGATGCTTCATGGATCAGGTTGGTGAATTTTATGGGTACTTATTCATTCTTTATTTCTCTTCCTCTTTGAATAACATGTTGGAAGCATGTATTCTATTTTTAAGAAATTTATGTTCCATTATACAAGCTATGTAATTAAGATATTATTAGCTATTGTATTATATTTTTTGATTAATGGTCTAATTGTTAAGTATTAGACTCATTAATTACCTAAAATTGGCTTAAATGGATGATGCGGGTTATTGTACCATATTGATTTTAGGTTGATTAAGAATTGAAGGTAAAAACTTGAAGATTGGAAATTAATTGAATATGCCATCATATAAGGAGTGCATTTAGTTGAGCAGGAGGTAAGAAAAGATGTTAAACCTAACTTTGGACCCATGAAAATATTTTACTAATACATTATGTTTGTGTGTCTCTTGATGAGGATACAACTATAAATGTAGTCTTCCAAACAACTCAAAGGGGACTTATATCTAGTCAACTTAATAATATATATATATAAACGCCAAGAGATATCCTTTTCGAGGTGTCTATTATACTTTTATGTGACAAATTATTTTAAAATAGATGCCTCGAGAAGGATATCTCTCGATGTTTTTATATATATTATTAATAAATAAATAATATATGCTAGTAGCATTCGCAATGTGACTTGGAAGACAAAATTATTAGGGTTAGGTTAGGGTAAGGTTAAGGTTAGGGTTAGGGTTATGATTGTGATTAGAGATAGATTTAGAATTTGGGTTGGGCTTATCATCACAATTAGGGTTAGGGTTAAGGTTAGGATTAGGGTTAGGGTTAAGATTAAGAATAGGGTTAGGGTTAGGGTTAGAGTTAGAAATAGAATTAGGATTAGTGTTGGGATTAGAATTAGTATTAAGGTTAGGGTTAGGGTTAGAGATAGAATTAGGATTAGGGTGGGGTTAGTGTTAGTATTAGGATTTAGGTTAGGGTTAGGGTTATTAGGTTAGGTTTAGGATTTAGGTTAGGGTTAGAGATATAATTAGGATTAGGGTTGTTGTTAGTATTTGCATATGGGTTGCAGTTAGTATTAGTATTACGATTAGGGTTAGGTTTATGTTAGAGATAGACTTAGAATTAGGGTTAGTTTAGCATTAGTGTTAGGGTTAGTGTTAGGATTAACATTAGGGTTAGGGTTAGGGTTAATATTAGAGATAGAATTAGGATGAGGGGCACGGTTAATGTTAGGGTTAGGGTTAGAGATAGAATTAGGGTTAGGATTAGGATTAAGTTTAGGATCAAGATTCAAGTCATGGTTAGGGTTAGTGATAGAATTAGGAATAGATTCAAGGGGATAAAGTTAACATTAAGTTTAGGGTTAGGAATGGAAATTAATTGAATATGCCATCATATAAGGAGTGCATTTAGTTGAGCAAGAGGTAAGAAAAGATGTTAAACCTAACTTTGGACCCATGAAAATATTTTTCTAATCCATTATGTTTGTGTGTCTCTTGATGAGGATACAACTATAAATGTAATCTTCCAAACAACTCAAAGGGGACTTATATCTAGTCATACAATACTATGAGAGGGGATAACACTAAATGGGCTAGAAGGTGGACTTCAAGTGAGTGTAACCGGTAAGTATATGTATTAAGAATGATATTATTTATAATAAGAAATGTGTTGAAGAAAATTTAGATGGAGTGAATAAATGATTAAATCTAACTTATATGATTTCTCTTTCTTTGAAGATGAGTTTTAATTGCTATAATAAACAGAGTAATTATTACCAATTATTTTATGTTAGCAAACAATGTAATTTTTAATGTTGTCCAAATGATGTATATATTGGATATATGACTATTATGACATGTGCAAGAAATTAGTGTCAATGAGGAAGAGGGGGGGTCATCAAAACCTTATTGAATTTCTTCATTTATTTTTAGTTCTAAAGTGTGTATATTCTTAAAAAAGGAAAACAAATAAATAATAATAATAATGTTGTGAGAATGGGTTGCCTACTATGCCAGGAGAGGAGTATGGTGCCCCTATGCAACTTTTGTTTTGTTGAGTACAATCAAGAGATGGCATCAGTATGGGCATCCTAACATAAATATGGACATCCATTGAAGCCTAGGAATGAATGAAACTTATGAGGGGAAAAGAAGGGGGGTCATTTTGATTGCCTGGAAGAGAGTTATGTGAAGTATGGAAGCATGGAAGAGGCACAACTAGGTGGGAGAAGATCCCTCAAAAGAAGAGTATTCATGTGGAATACCATGATTGCAAGATATGCACAAAATTGATTTGTGAAAAGGTTTAGAAGCTTTCAAGCAAACACAATTGGCAGGTGCAAAGCCAGTATCAACATCCCTGTGCTAAAGAGGTTGAGGAATGGCGTGGAGGAAAGCGTTGGTTATGTGGTTTCATGTATGGTTGTTTTCCTTCTCAATACTTATTTGTATGAGCAAGAAAATGTATTTCCTTGGTTTCACTGATTTGTTTTTGGAATCTATACATGGCCCAATGATTTTTTTCTCTGTGTTTTATTTCATTAAAAACAATTATGTTTTTACCAATGAAATGAAAGCATTAGTTTCGTGGTTTCACGAATGGATGTTTCTTGTGCAACATATGTCTTTCCTTTGTATTTATTTGCACCATCCAATTGAAAAGCACCAATCCACTACAAATATTAACTCTAGATCTTGTAAACACTGAGTCCAATTTTCAATGAAAACTTTACTAAAGATATTACAGAACTTGGCCCCGTGAGTCAGCTAAAAAAGCCCAACAATTCAGATATAGAGTTGTTTTCAATTATCTTTACTATAGTTGCATTTTGATAGACATCATTATCAATTACATCCTTGAAAGAAAAGAAAAAAAACATGAACAAAAATCAAGAAATCTTATAACTCAAGTAAAAGAAATTAAAAAAAAATCTCGATAAAGAACATGAGAATAGAACCAGACATCAAAAGCACACTACAAGGCTATGCTCTATTGTTTCAGGAGAAATACATGCGTTAAACATATTGGTCATGCCCACAAAAGGATATACTAGTCACGACAAATCCTAACCTGGGAATTGGGCATTCCAGCAGGTGACTAACATCTTCTTATGGTCGCTCATTTATATTATCAAACCAGGGAATGTATACTTGAAATGGAGTAGCACTGTATGTGCACTAAGAACTAGTTCCAGTCACGATCTACTAGAAATAAATGCATGGAAGGAATTCTACTCATACTACAGGAATGCAAAGCCTTCTAAACTTAATCAAAGCAGAAATCATGACAACTATTACTAAGAGACAAACTATGAAATGGCCTTATGCTACAGGAACAGACATGGGGATGGATTCCTAATGCTGCAGGAACAATATAAGACTGGGTTTGTAATGAAACTTTCAAGAAATGAAATCTAACTCGTAATCAATAGGAAATACACAACTAACTACAGATACTTACTAAGTGGGCCCCCTCAGCAAGCATCAACAAGCTTATGCAAGAAGTAAACTCAGAACTCCATCAACTTTTATTCATAATCTTGAAATCTAATACATTGATTATTCTGCCTGTAAGAAAATTAACACAAGAACACTGCTTCTTATTATAATACTAATTCTAACACACACTATTGCTCACTCGCACAGGACGAGAACTTATTTATATCAGAAAAACAACTAACTACCTAACTCTATTAGAGAAAGACATGGACATGAATACATCTTGAAACTGAGGAACAAATTTCTCATAAAGGCATAACTATTCAACACGATTTAGAGAGAATTAAGCATTCCACTCTTCCAAGATTGATGATCATTTAAATCTCTTCCCAACGACCCGGTCAGAGAGTCTTCACTGGAACAACTTCCTTGACGTCGTGCTGGAAATGGACTTTACTGCAGGGTCGAGATCCGATGTGCTTGACTCGTTCATGCTTCCTTCAACAACCTATGATGCACAAGGCAACAAAAGCGAAAAGAAAGCATGCATGGCAACCAACACGATACATTCATTAATCACTCATTAAATCTATTTCATCATTCGAAAACCACATGCATTATATCAGTCATTTGGGAAGTCAAACAAGGTAATTAATATGGACACATGGATATCAAGCTGCAGGTATATAGGAATGTGTGGCTACAGGATTCTACCCGTTTTTGAATAAAAAGCCTTTAATCAAAGTGTTAAAACAACCATTAGCAATAAGATTCAGGGTATTAAAAATACATTATAACACTCAAATTATGAGCAC